>JASDQU010436773.1:36415-81351 GCA_032191745.1 Picea mariana
TGTGGTAGGATAGGTCATTTTGCAAACAAATGTCCCCACAAAGGAAAGGATCAGACTTGTGATGATGAGGAGAAATACAAACACAGAAATTTCTTTAAAGAGAATAACTTTAAGAAGAAAAGTCTTTGTGCAAACAATGATGATGATCCTTCAGATGATGAGGATAATGATTCATTTATTGAAGATAAACTAAATGACTTCACACTTATGGCCAAAGAGGACTATGACAATAATAGCACAGGGAGTGATGTTAATGAAGAAGAATTTGTGGTTGACATGGAAGGAGAACTGATCGGTGCATTGGAAGAGATTGACAGACTAAGAATCAAGAATAGAAAGCAAAGACAACTGTTGATACAAATCGAGAAAGACAGTAAGAAACCTAGTGAAGACCTTGTCCTACTAAAGGTAGAATTGGAAGAGGCAAAGAAAATCGAAGAGATTCTGAAACAACAACTATCAGAAAAGAAGGCAAGATGTGAATCATTAGAACAAGAAGTAGTGAAAACAAGGAAAGAAATGGAGAAGTTTCAAGCCTTGTATAATCAGAATCTGACAAGTATCAAAGCCTCAGAAGGATTAACCACCATTCTGAATCAGCAAAGGAATTCAAAGATAAAAACTGGTTTGGGTTATGAAGAGGGATCAAGCAGTGAGAAGACAGGAAATGAAGAACCCATCAAGTTTGTCAAAAGTACAACCAATGACAATAACAGACCTGTAGAAATAAAGGAAGACAATCAGAAACCCAGGATGAGTAAAGAAAATGGTGTCGGGACTGAATCTGTAGGACAAAGAAACAATGTTCTTTCTACTAAAAGACGTCATCAGCAAGAAAGAAATCAACTTGTTCAAAGAAGACAACCATTTTCCAGGTACAAAGAATTTTTCTATGGCTATTGTTTCTATCGTTCTAACTTCGGTCACAAAGCTGTAAATTGTTCCTTAAGACCTAGAAATGAGCAATTAAGACTTCAAAGGAATAAATACTTCCCACAACAAAGAATGATACAGTCAGGTAATAATCTTTCACAGACTGCAAATTGCCAAATTAAGTCTGGACACATACAACTAAGGAGGGCAAGGAAAAATCAACAGTCAATAAGTAGACAACACTGCAACAATAAGTTTGACTTATTGAATAATGAGGTTGAATGCTACACTTATCATAACTTTGGACATAAATCTATTGACTGTCGGTTAAGGATCTATGAACCAGATTCGAAATCTCCTGTTGAAAATGTCAAGTTTTGGAAGAAGAAGGAAAGTAACAAGTGTGGATTGGTATTATCTGCTCAAAGAAAAACGAAACCTTGGTATATAGACAGTGGTTGCTCCAAACACATGACGGGAGACAAAGGTAAGTTTCTATCATTAAGTGAAAGTAAATTAGGAACCGTAACCTTTGGAAATGATGCTCCAGGGAAAATAAAAGGAAAAGGGATGGTGAGCTTAAGTAATGGAAAAGGAAAAGCCCAAGATGTTCTACTTGTGGATGCGCTGAAACATAATCTGCTCAATGTAAGTCAAATGTGTGACAGAGGATGCGAGGTGTTGTTCACGTCCAAGGATTGTAAAATAAAGTCTGTAAACTCAGGACAAGTAGTGGCCAAAGGCATAAGAACAGAAAATAATGTATATGTGCTGAAAGAAAATAGAGAAGAATGTCATCTAAGCAAACATGATGAAAGATGGTTATGGCATAGGAGACTTGGACATCTAAACTTTGACCACTTAATCAAACTTATTAACCTCGAGGCAGTAAAAGATCTTCCAAAAATATCAAAGCCCCAAGATTCAGTGTGTAAACCCTGTCAAGTAGGAAGCAAAACAGGACACATTTTAAGTCCAAGGGATTTACTTCAACAGAGAAACCACTCCAACTAGTTCATATAGATTTATGTGGACCATCAAGACAGGAAGGCACAGGGAAAGAAAAATACTTCATGCTGATTATCGATGATTACTCCAGACTTACTTGGGTAGCCTTTCTCAAAGAAAAAGCTGAAGCATTTGAGAAGTTTAAGATATTTAAGGCTTTAACTGAGACCCAAACAGGGAAGAGGTTAAAGGCAGTAAGATCAGACTAGGGAGGAGAGTTTATGTCAAGAGACTTCAAGGAATTCTGTGATGAGCATGGGATCAAGAGAGAATACACAATACCAAGAACTCCACAACAAAATGGAGTAGTTGAGAGGCAAAACAGAACAGTGCAGAAAATGGCCAGGTCAATGATGAATGAGAAGAGCATTAGTCAAACCTACTGGGTAGAAGCAATACACACAACAGTCCATGTGCTTAACAAAGCTCACCTCAGACCACAAAGTGACAAAACACCTTATGAATTATGGTTTGAAAGACCTGCCTCAATTAAACGCTTCAGAGTCTTTGGGAGTAAATGCTACATAAAGAATAATGATGAAAACCATGGAAAATATGATGACAGAGTGGATGAAGGTATTTTCTTAGGGTATGCTACAAACAATAAAGGATATAGATGTTATAATAAGAGGCTGCATAAAATGGTTGACTGTATTAATGTAGAAATTGATGAAGGAATCCCAGCAAGAGAGGTGTACGGTAATGAGTCTTCTCTAGAAGACATAGCTAAAGCTGAAGATGAACAGGTCCAAGAATCAGAAAATGAAGACTCTGAATCAAATGAATACTCAGACACTCAGACAGACTCAAATCAGGAGTCAACTACAAATTCCTCCTCCAGAATCACTCAAAAGAATCATCCTGCAAGTCAGATAATTGGGGAAAAAGACAAAGGGGTACAAACCAGGAGAAAGCTAATCAAAACCACCGAACAATCTCATATATCTCTCATATCCATGTTGGAACCCAAGAATTTTAATGAAGCCAACACAGATGATCACTGGGTTAAAGCAATGAATGAAGAACTTGATTAGATTGAGAAAAACCATACATGGGAGATGTTTCAAAGACCCG
Organism: Picea mariana; assembly: GCA_032191745.1. Taxonomy (NCBI): domain Eukaryota; kingdom Viridiplantae; phylum Streptophyta; class Pinopsida; order Pinales; family Pinaceae; genus Picea; species Picea mariana. Next base: position 39,371 of record JASDQU010436773.1, read on the forward strand.
AAGGTAAAAACGTCATTGGCTCCAAATGGATCTTTAAGAATAAGTTGAATGAGCAAGGACAAGTTATTAGGAACAAAGTGAGGTTAGTCTGTAAAGGCTATGCTCAGATAGAAGGACTGGATTTTGATGAAACATTTTCACCCATAGCAAGATTAGAAGCTATCAGAATGTTTCTTGCCTATGCTTGTCATAAAAGGTTTAAAGTCTACCAAATGGATGTCAAGTCAGCCTTTCTCAATGGAGATTTAAGTGAAGAAGTCTATATGGAACAACCAGAGGGTTTCAAATTGTCTGATAACCCTGACTTAGTATGCAAGTTGAAGAAAGCTATATATGGTACAAAACAAGCCCCTCGAGCCTGGTATCACAAAATGGATACATATCTCAAAGACAAAGGGTTCAAGGGAGGAACAACTGACAGCAATCTATATATTAAAACAGAGGATAATGATTTGCTCATCGTACTGGTCTATGTAGATGACATCATCTTTGGATGCAATAAGGATTCACTGGTACAATGGTTTGCTTCTGCCATGGAGTCTGAATTTGAAATGTCTATGATAGGAGAACTATCATTTTTCCTTGGTCTGCAAATTACTCAGAGGCCCGATGGGATCTTCATCTCTCAAGGAAAATATTTAAGAGAAATGTTGAAAAGGTTTCAAATGGAAGATTCTAAACCTGTGGGTACACCTATGGTAACTGGATGTAAATTAAGCAAGGATGATGATTCACCTGATGTTGATCAAAGATCATATCGATCAATGATAGGAAGCCTGTTGTACATCACAACATCTCACCCAGACATAATGCATGTTGTAGGAATGGTAGGAAGATATCAGGATGCACCTAAACAGAGTCATTTGCAAGCTGTCAAAAGGATATTCAGGTACTTAAAAGAAACAATGACTTATGGTCTGTGGTATCCCAGAAATCAAAGTCTTCAGTTGGCTTCTTATTCAGATGCAGATTGGGCAAATTGTGTTGATGAGAGAAAAAGCACTAGTGGAGGAGCATTCTTCTTGGGTAACTCATTAGTAGCCTGGCTCAGTAAAAAGCAAGGTTCCATTTCTTTATCAATCACAGAGGCAGAGTACATTACTGTTGCTACCTATTGCACACAGGTATTATGGATGATTTAGACACTTGCAGACTTAGAGGTAAAATATAATGCACCGATCCCAATTCATTGTGATAACACAAGTGCCATCAGTGTGTCTAAAAATCCTGTCCTCCACTCCAAGACAAAACATATTCCCATAAAATATCATTTTCTGAGAGAGCAAGTCACCAATCAGATTGTTCAGGTCCATTACATTCCCAGTACAGAACACGTTGCAGACATCTTTACTAAGCCCCTAGCCAAGACACCATTTGAATATCTCAGACAGAAGCTGGGTGTCATTTCGTTTCACACCTAAAAAGTCCATCTTGTTAGGGGGAGTTTTGTATTGTTTGAAAATCTAATGCCTCCTAAAATTACAGCAATAGCTCAGGGGGAGCATGACTCTTCTTTGACATTGATGTCAAAGGGGGAGAAAAGAATTCGGGTGCGGTGCCTTAGTTTCCATCAATGCCAAAGGGGGAGATTGTTGGCAAATGTTTAACAGGTAGCGTATGCTTGTCATTGATGGCAAGTACAATAGTGAAGATGGCAGTATCAGAGTGTGCATCGATGGACAAACAGGAACAATGTAAGCTTGGAGGAGAAGCGTCATTGATCATTGGATCCCATCCAAAATTCTCGACGGCATGAGGACCGTTAGATCTGAATAAAGACAAGAAGAGTGCGCGCTGAAGAGAAGGATAGATCTCAGGCATAAGATCTGAGCACAGAATCCGACCACCGTTGGATTGAGGAAAACCTGGACGATGTTTAAAGAACAAGGAGAAGTAGGCGTAATCGCGATATGCGAAATCGCGACTTAATCTGAGCCGTCAGATCAAGAGTTGGAGATGTCAAAGAATTTTGACATCAAGAACCTCGATTTCGTGATATGCGATATCACGATTCAATCGTAGCCATTGAATCGAGAATGAATCTAGACCGTTGATTTAACTCCTTATCGGAGTTTCGTAGATCGGGACTTGAAGGTGTCGAGAACTCACACGGCGAAGTGGCGAAATCGCGAGAAGATCTGGGCCGTAGGATCTGGGGGAAGTACGAAGGACCAATAGCCATTAGATATGGTGAAGCTGTAAGGAAGATATGACAGTCGTGGTTCGTTGGATCAAGAGGACACATGGTGAAAGATCGTCATGTCGCTGACTGGAAAGTCAAAGGAACGGGGTTTGATCTTAGCCAACAGATCGAGGTTTGATCTTAGCCGTCAGATCAAGGTTTGATCTTGACCGTTGATCTGACTCAATCTCGGAGTCTCAGCTATCGTGACTTGGAGTGATGAGACCCTTCATCACAGGAACTGCGAGATGCAAATTCACGAAGAAATCTGGACCGTCAATACACCAAGATTCTGGACCGTTGATCCAGCTCCATCTCGGAGTTTCGCCTATCGCAACTTGGAGTGACGAGAACCTCCAACTAAGGAACAACGAGATGCAAATTCACGATGATATATAGACCGTCAATACATCAAAAGTCTGGACCGTTGATCTGAGCTCCATCTCTGAGTCTTGCCTATCACGACATGGAGTGACGAGAATCTCCATCTAAGGAACAGTGAGATGTGAATTCACGATGAGATTTAGACCATTGATTCATTGAGATCACAGACCATCGATCAGGGTCGATGAAGATCAGAAGTTCGCAGTGCCTTTTAGTGTAGCCTGTGGTCACCGCCTGTGGTCACATGGAGGAAGGACCTAGTGCAGATGAGCTCTGCCTCGAAATTTCGGAGCTCGTGACATGGAGAGTCAAGATGTCTCGTCGTAGAATCTCTGAATTGCGAAATTGCGAAACGAGTAAATAACGACAATACCCTTCAGAGTTAATCCAACGGTGCAGGTGAATTTGAACAATATCGGAGGGCTATTGTTGCACGACATAGTGAAACTGCTAGTAACCATTGATGGTTTCTACCAGAGGATGTGAAGATACTTCGGTGTGATTTCCAGAGGAGCAGAAGAGTCACATGGAATCTGCCAGTGGAATGAAGACGACTCGTGGAGGCGATTGACAGCTGGATGGGATTGAGGCTGTAACTGAAACAGAGAAGGTGAGCTCGACTGTCACAGAGAAGACGAAGAGTCTCAACTGCTAGAGAGGCTGAGGAATCTCAGGATAACATACAGTGATGCTGGACACACGGGGCGAACCACCAGAGAAGCTGAAGAGTCACGATGATGATCAGACAGAACACTCGAGAGGTGGAGGATAATGGCGTGGAGTCAGCATGCAGAGGAATTGCGAACATTGCATGCACAAGGTGCACAGAAGCTATAAATACACAATAAAGAGAAGAGAAGGTTGTTGTTGCGGTTGCTGTTGGAGGTTGTTGTGAATGTTGTTGGTGAAGGTGATTCAGGTGTGAAGAAGGGGGAGAGTGCAGCAACTGAAGAGCATAGAAGAGGAACTGTGCAGTGAATGGACATGGCGCACAGAGCATAAAAGTAGAAGAACAGACAGCGCAAGTGATGTGTGCAGAAAGGCAATGAGGCAGATAGAGCTATGAAATGCAGCAGAACAGTGATGAGTCTGGTAAGCCATTGTTGAACATCATATCACTGTAATAATTTTCAGTAGCAAATATTTATATTTCAGGGTGGTTGGGTGGAGCTAGGGAGGACTTGTGTCCTCAAAGGTTCAAGTGGGTGCTTGAACACAGGGAGTTGGTGCTTCCTTCTAGTTGGTGCTAGAGAAACTAGGGAGTTGGTGCTTCCTTCTAGTTGGTGCTAGAGAAAATAGAGGGTTGGTGCTCTCAGCAACTTGCAGCTTGCAAAGCTGAGGTTGTAGCCTCATTATGATTTGGTGCTCATATGTATGATACTGTAAAGAATATAACCATTACTTATAATATAAAGAAAAATTCCTTGGGTTGTGCAGTTTGAGGGGAAAGAGAAATGATGGATTGAAATTGTTGTAGGAATTAGCTAGTTGTGGGTTTTTACTAGCTTGTTGAATGGATGGTAGCCATCCATATGAGCCATTTTTCTTGTGGATTCATAGCCCTAGCTCGAGAATGACTTGTTGCTAAGAGAATTGGAGTAGTGAGTCTATGGTTGGGTGGAACATTTTAAGTCACAACTAGTTGTGTGAATATTTGTGAAGAGAAGTTTTCTTGTTCACTATGTTTATTCCTAATTAAAGTTGACTTTAATTACTACATTTTATTATAAATTTTTTGCATCTTTGAGTGTTGTGAATGCTTAAAATGGTGTGCATTTACAAATTTTAGGTTTTTGTTAGATGCAAAAATTTATTTGTCATGTTGCATGCATGTCATTTAATTGGTATCAAAGTAATTAATTGGGTTTAGTAGTGGGGATGCTACAAATTTGTATTAGATATTGGGTTGCAACACCAGGCCTATAGGGGTCTTCCACAAAGTAGCCAAGTCTAAACTTGTGTAGATTTGGGAAATAATCGATTTCGCCTAGCATGAGAAATTTGGGGTCGAAATCCCCAAAATTTCATTTTTGGTACTAGGATTATCTGATGTAGAGAGGTCGATTTGGTAGTTGGGTTGTCAAATCAACCTAGGAGGGAAATTTTGTGTGTTTTGTGATACTCGTGAATCAAAATCTCAGAAAAAATGACTTAGAAAAAGTTGAGATTTTTTTGCAATACAATGCATATCGCACAAGTTAATTTTTGTGTGCAATACAATGTGTATCGATAAAGATACTTTTTTTGGGCGATACAATTTGTATCACCAAAGATAATTTTTGTGTGCGATACAATATGTATCACATGGAAAGACTTTTCCCATGTGATATTGTTTTTACCATTGTTATTTTAATCATTGCTACCGATGCCAAGTATTGAACTAAAATTTAAGAAATAAAATAAATGACTATGCTACTATTCTTACTTAAAAAATTGTCTCTACATATATTTGTGTTGGGTCTATTGCTTAGTAAACTACTTCTACCTCTATCTTTGCCTATGCTACTAGTGTTGGATACACAACTGCATCTTGATGACTAAGCTTAGATCTGCACTCACTTGTTAATCTTTTGCTTCAACTGCTAGATCAAATTGTTCAAATTCTAGGTCAACTACCAAACTTTTAGCAAGTATTGTTGACCCTTCTTAAAGAGTTCTTCAATAATTTCAACTATAGACAGCTTGTTGGCCAGTTTATTCGTTGAATCTTGAAACATTTTCCTAAATATAATTGATCTCGTCTTATTTTGCTTCTTAGGAGGCAATGAAATAGAAGTAGAGTGTTCGGGTGGAATAATGTCAACTGCAATACAAGTCAGGTCATTCTTTAAGCCCCTTGTTCTCAAAGCCTCTTGAAAAGAAAACATGCATATGTGAAAATTTTGATTTTTCAACATTAATATGACAATATAAATAGAAATGCATCAACTTCTTTTTTTCTTGAAATAGGCATATGCAAGGTACTAGATGTAATATAATATGCAAAAATGGGAATATTCAACATATATTGATGGAACAACAAAATATTGAGAAGAGCAATACAAAAAATTATAACTTTATTCAAAGAAAGCAAGGTTCACTTGCCTCTTCGAGGGGGAAACCTCTAGCATAACATAGATCTATTACAATAATTCTCAAGACAATATTTATCATGCCTCCCACTCTTATTTATACTAGTTATATCTTGTAAATAACATCCTAGAGGAAGATCTTTCTAGAAGTGGAAGCTTCTATTAGGTCTACTGACATTGACTTGTTCATATTTATTAAATAGGTCTTATTAACTAATGTTAGCATTTATTACATGGAAAATATATTATTTTGTATAAATGTGGGGTTAGGGAGGTCAGGTCCCTAACATTCCCTCTCCCTTAAAAAAGATCATTTTTTTCAAGGCTTAAGATGAAGAAATTGTTGCAGAATAGTAGTCGGCTCTTAGGTGGCATCTTCTGGTGGAGTATCCTTCCATTGAACTAACTCTTCCTAGATGGTGGGATGACGAAGACAATGCTCTTGGTGGTCCAATACGGCTTGTGGCTGCAACTAAATGGAACCTTCTTCATCGAAATCCAGTAGCCTGGTCTGAGCATGGCACTTGGTGCCAATCACTTTCTTTAGGAAAGAGACATGCAAAATGAGATGTAGCTTGGAGTGGCTGGGAAAAGTTAACTGATAGGATACTCGTCCCGCATGTTTAAGAATAGTATAAGGACAATAAAATTTGGGGGCAAGTTTTTGACACTACTGATATTTGAGTGAAGTTTGATTCTACAGTTGTAGATGGAGAAACACCTAGTTCCCTTCAACAAATTGACGTTCAGAATGACCCTGATCTGCTTATTGCTTCATGCAGTTCTTAGCCATTACCATATTTTCTTTGAGAGTATGGAGAATGGTCATGAGGGTTGTAAGATTGTGGTCAACCTCTTGAACCTTGGAGACACCTAGAATGTATGGAAGAACAGATGGTGGTTTATGTGCATAGATTGCTTCAAAGGAAGTCATGCGAGTAACAATATGGTAAGAGGTGTTGTACCACCATTAAGCTAAGGGTAACCACTAAACCCATTGATGACGTCGGTTGGATGCAAAACACCTCAAATATGTTTCTAGACACTTGTTGACCGCTTCCATTTGGCCACCCATGTAGGGATGATAGGCTGTGTTGAGCTGCAATTGGGTTTCCTGGAGCCTGAATAATTCTTGTCAGAAATTACGGGTAAAAGTTGGATCATGATTAGAAACAATAGAATGAATTTTGAATATATGATCCATAAAAATTTGATCCATTGTAGATGTTGTGAATGTGTGTTGAAGAGCAAATAAATAAGCATATTTGGAGAGATGATCACTACCACGATGATTACTGATTTATTTCATGATTTGGGTAATTCCACAATGAAATCCATAGAAATATTTGTCCAAATAGTAGGTGGAACCGAAAGTGGTTGGAGTGTGCCAGGAGTTTTGACAATCTCACCATTATTGCGTTGACATATATCACATTCGGCCACAAAGGTGAATATGTCTTGTTTCATACCATCCTAGAAGAAAGAACGTTTGACCCATTCATAAGTTTTGGTAAAACCTGAATGCCCTGCAGTAGGAGACACATGAAAATTAGAGAGTACCTTGGGTTTAAGGGCTGACTGTTTGCTTAAATATAGGGGACCTTTATAGCGAAACTCTTCATTGTGCAAAGAGTACCTTGGAGCATCTTGGGGATCCTATTGCAGTTTTTGGATGAGGCTAGAGATTTTGGGGTCTTGCAACCATTCTTGGTGAACATCGTGAAGCCAATTGACAACAATGAATGAGAGGGAAAATAGGGACCCTTCTTCTTCATATTTCTTTGAAAGAGCATCAACCACCACATTTTCTTTTCCCTTTTTGTAAATGATCTCGTAATCATATCCAAACAACTTGGTCACCCATTTTTGTTGCTCTGGGAGGAAATTCATTGTTCCAGGAATTACTTGAGGCTTTGATGGTCAATTTTAATTTGGAAGCATTGTCCCAATAGATAAGGGTGCCATAGATCCACTGCATGCAAAGTAGCCATCACTAATTTTTCATAGATAGATTGGACTAAATTTCGCTCCTACAACTGTTTACTGGTGAAATCCAAAGGTCATCCCACTTGCATGAGGACTACCTCGATTCCTCTCCATGATGCATCACATTCCAGAACAAAGGTATTGGTTAAATCAGGTAGGACTACCACAAGAGTAGTGCACATAACTTCTTTCAAGGCTTGGAAGGATTATTCAGCTGCTGGATTCCAACTGAAAGCATTATTTTTAAGGAGAGTTTTTAAAGGAGCTGCAATTTTGCCATAATTTTGAAAAAACTTGAGATAATATCCCATTAAACCTAGGAAAACATGCAGACTTTTAAGATTTTTAGGGAAAGGCTAATTCTGCATAGCTTCAATTTTCTTAGGATCCACCCTTACACCATCCTTGCCAACAATATGACCCAGGTACTCAACTTCATAGACACCACAAGCACATTTAGATTGTTTGATGAAAAGTTTGTTCTTGGAGAGGAGATGGAGAACTTGATCTACATGGGTGAGATGGGCTAGCCACAATTTACTATAGATGAGAATATCATCAAAGAAAACTAACAAAAAGTGACGGAGGAAAGGATGAAAGACATGATTCATGAGACTTTGAAAAGTAGACGGGGCATTATAGAGACCAAAGGACATGACCAAGAATTCATAGTGGCCCTCATGAATGTGAAATGTCAGCTAAGGGATGTCTTCCTCTTTCATACGTATTTGGTGGTAGCCAAAATGGAGGTTGAGTTTGGTAAAGTATTGAGCCCCACTGAGTTCATCTAGAAGGTAACCTATGATGGGAATAGGGAATTTGTCCTTGATGGTAAGTTTGTTGAGGGCACAAAAATAAAGACACGTGTGCCAAGTGCCTTCTTTATTGAGGACCACGACCACATGGGAAGAATAGGGGCATTACTATGACAAATAACACCCGCTTTTAACAATTCATGGACATTTTTCTCAATTTCATTTATTTGAGAAAAGGGATGGCGATAAGGGAGAACATTGGGAGGAAGACTGCCTAATATTAAAGGAATGGAATTATTATGATCACCACGAGAGGGGAGAATGTAACACCCCCACGTTTTGTGCGAGAAGTAAATAAAATTTATCGTTCACAAGCCAGATTAGCTCTTCGATTTCCTGCTGAAATCGTGCTATTTGATCCACATGCCCTATTGAAACCCCACCAATGCGAACATGCACAAGGCGCGAGCTTCACCTATGCGTCCACAGGTTATGACTGTACACCTATAAAAAGGTGCTTCACATTTTGGGATTTTGGGATATCTCTGTGCGAGTCAATCCTGACTCTTGTTTCCCTGAATCCTTGACCTCCGGTTTCTCCCCAAGGCCAGATATATGGCTCAACATTATCCTCTCGTTCGACGACTGTGATCGTGTCACGATTTTGCGTATCAGGATAAAGAACATGAACCAGCTTTGACTCTTCGTTCCTCGAAATCCCGATCTTCGTTAGCTCCTCCCTTACACTTCCACCCATACAACCAGTCGCCATGACCCGGGGCTTAATATTTCGAGCTCGTCGAGACTTCATGTTTCGCAAAGTTGGAACACACCCCAACGCCTATCTTTCGAAAGCTCAATCCCCCAACTCCCAATATCCCCTCACCCAGATCAACGGTCATGGCTCTCCTATGATCTAACGGTTCAGATCCGATCACGAGTTCGAACCTCGCAAGTTCACAAAACTCTACCCTTTGACTTCTTTCAGTAGCGAGTCAACGAAATGTTGATCTCTCACCATGTGTCTCCTTGCAATGGACAGTTCCAATCATTTCCAAACTTTTGGGACTTGACGAGTCCACTCTCCTACTTAGTCATGTTGCTAATCCACTTGCGTCAGATCGATCATCAAGGAGGATCCCGATAGATCCTTGGATCTATGGTCCAGATTTCATCGCTACTTGCGAAGACTTGAAGGAGTCGAGGCGTTACACCTATGCTCCCTCTTCAAATCTAATGGTCGTGACAGACCTTAGATCCTTCCCAAAAGATCTCGTCTGTTCGTCTCCCAAACGAAAGGATATTCCCTTTCATTATTTGAACTCGCTATCCTTCCTGAACTTGGGCAATGAAATTCAACCTCTCAGAGCTTCGAGCTTCTGCGGCTCCGAAACTTTCGAAAAATAACTCCTTCTCGCACAGGGTTCCCAGACCCAGGCCACCTGAACCTTCAGATGATTCTTGGGCAAATTATGCTTACTCTTAGTCAGGTTTCTCGATAAGGGCTCAAGTACGTTTCATAATCCCTAGGCTACTGACCTGAATGAAGTGCCTTCTTGACTCACTGAGTTAGGAGCTATGACACCAGGGCAAGGTAAACTCATGGGTTTACCATAGCGGTAGCCATACCAAGAAGCTTACTCTGACTCTGAGATATGATGCAATTCCCTGGAAAGGTGCTTTCGAGGAATTAAACTAGAACCTCACGAGAATCAAGCAGGTGGGACAATTCTAAGTGGAACAGACTCACGTTCCGGACTTAATCATTTTGTATAGAAACCAACTATGGCATATAAGTATACACCTGCATCCATTATTTCAAGTCTAAAACACCAGGCAATCATTCCATACATAAACCATTTATGGGTGTATAAACCTGAACATGTATCCATGATATTCAATTCAAAATACAAGGCATAAAACACTTATCAAAACCACAATGCATGATGCGACTGTTGAGAGGGCTGCTTGTTTCCACCCAAACACAGGCTCAGTCACTCCCAACGGATTTATCACTGGCCACCCCCAAGCTTAGACCATGATGCTCTGAAATTCCCTCTCTTATCTCCAGCTCAACGAAAGTTAGGGACGAAGGTTACTCCCCTTCTCCTAACTTCATCTGAGAGCTCTGACTCTTATCTCAAACCTTCTCCCCCCCACGTTTTCTTTATTGCATCCCTTCGCAAGATTGTGTGTGGCACAGATTTTCCATCCGTGGTTAGGTCTGAGAGCCTTACGGATGGGCGGTCCGCCCCATCCCGTCATTAACTCTTGAGGAGCCTACCCACCTACCATCCTGACTGAAATTCATTCCTGGGTCAGAGAGTTGTTTTGGTGTTGAGCAAGTAAAACCAGTATGGCACTGGTTCAATGGAAGTTAATGCAACCGCTCCGGGTCCCTTCCACCACCTTTTTATCAGCAATCGTGGTCTCTTTTAGCACATACCCTTCCCAACAGTCATGCAACACATGTTCATAACAAATTTACATTCATCGACCTTTTATACAAAGGTCCATCAAATCTAACATTCACGCCTTTGAGTTTTCCATAGTCCCCTTGCCAATATAGTTATATTTATAGACTGGGGGAAAAAAGGTGTTACAATTCCCTCCCCCTTAAAGGAACATTGTCCTCGATGTTCTGTCTATCAACATGATGTGTATGTACAGAAGTAAAAAAAACCGGATATGCTTGTTTCATGGCATCTTCCATTTCCCATGTAGCCTCATCTGGGCCAAAGTGTTTCCACTGCACCTTGACCTGCGTAATGGTTCGGTTCCCGAGTGAGGTTTCCTTCCTGTCTAGTATACATTGGGGTTCTGGCATGAACTCTCCCTCTGATACCAATTTGTAACACCCCCACGTTTTGTGCAAGAAGTAAATAAAATTTCTCGTTCACGAGCCAGATTAGCTCTTCAATTTCCTGTTGAAATTGCGTTATTTGATCCACAGGCCCTATTGAAACCCCACCAGTGCGAACATGCACAAGGTGCAAGCTTCACCTATGCGTCCACAGGTTGTGACCGTACACCTATAAAAAGGCGCTTCACATTTTGGTATTTCGAGATTTCTGCGTGCGAGTCAATCCTGACTCTTGTTTCCCTGAATCCCCGACCTCTGGTTTCTCCTGGATCACAGACCAGTCAATTATATTATTAACATCATGCATATATATATATATATATATATATATATATATATATAATAAGGAAACATGGAAAACATTATGTGCCTTTACTATGGGAGGTAGTGATATTCTATAGGCTACCGGTCCCACTCGATGTAAGACCTCAAAGGGTCCACAATACCGAGGTGCCAACTTCGAGATAGACGTGGTCTCCCATCTTGAATTCTCTGGGGGTTCTCTTTCTTTCGGCATAACTTTTCTGTCTATTCTGAGCTATTTTTAGATTTTGTTTTATCTGAATCACTTGTTGTTCCATTTCTTTCAACATGTCGGGTCCAATTGTAATTATGTTCATGGGATTAATCCAACTGACTGGAGTGTTGCACGACCTACCATAGAGGACTTCAAAAGGGCTTATCTTTAGTGATTCTTGGTAGTCATTGTTGTAGGCAAATTCCACCAGTGGCATGTTATCTTCCCACTTTTTAGGTTGATGCATTACATGCATCCTTAGCATGTCCTATAATATTTGGTTCACTCTTTCCGTTTGTCCATTGGTTTGAGGATGATATGTTGTGCTAAACAATAATTTGGTCTCCAGACTAGTCATCAAGGATTTCCAAAAGTTTGAAGTAAATTTCGTGTCTCTGTCAGACACGATTTCCTTAGGCATGTCGTGATATGTTGGCAATATCTATTGCCTTGCAAGTCGATTTGACAGGAATGAAGTGAGCGAAGTTGCTTAATTTTTCCACCACTACCATGATGGCATCATTCTATCTGGTCGATGGTGGTAATTCGGTGATGAAATCCATGGAGATGGTCTCCCATTTCCATTTCGGGATTGGTAGAGGTTGTAATAACCCTGCTTGGTGCTGGTGTTCTGCTTTAACCTGTTGTCATTCTAGACATTTAGCTAAGTAATTATCTATGTTTTTCTTCAGTCCATGCCAATATAATTGTTTCCTGGTAACTGTGATCATCTTTTGGTATCCTGGATGACCAATATATGGTCTTTTATGTAGTTCATCCACTATGAACCTCTTCAAGTCATCACAATTTGGAATATACAATCTGTTTATGTAAGTTAGCAAACCTCCATCTAGCATTTGGTAGCCTTTATACTTTAGCCCTGCGGGTTCTTTCTCCAGGTACGAGGTCACGGTCTGGAAGAATTCATCTATTTCTTGTGCATTCTTGAATCTTTCCTTGACATTCGTCTTGCAGGTGCTCATCGCTGCCAAGTTAATTGTTTTTATACTTCTACTAAGGACATCGACCACCTTATTTTCCTTTCCTTTGATATGTTTGATTTCAAAATCAAACTCGCTAAGGAGGTCCATCCACCTAGCTTGTCTAGCATTGAGTTTTGGTTGGTCAGTCGCAATCCATAGTGGTCTGTCATAAGTATAAATTTCCTACCCAAGAGATAATACCTCCACATTTTCAAGGCGTGCACTATGGCAACCAACTCTAGATCATGGGTCACATAGTTGACTTCGTGCTCATTCAATTTTCAGGATTCATAGCAAACTACACTTCCTTCTTGCATAAGGACTCCTCCGAGTCCTTCCTTGCAGGCATTTGTGCCCACGAGGAAGTCATTTCCAGGATCATTGATCTTCAGCACGAGTGCATGGGTCAGAAGGTATTTTAGGGACTGAAACCTTTCTTCACATTCTGGTGTCCAAATGAATTTAGCCCCCTTCTTCTGGAGGCCAGTGATTGGACAACCAATCTTGGAGAATCCTTTTATAAATCTCCTATAGTATCCCGCTAAGCCCATAAACAATCTGATATATGAAACATCCTTTGGGGTAGGCCATTCCATGATAGACCTGATCTTGTTAGGGTCTAATGCTACCCCTTCTTTGGATATGACATGGACCAAGTAATGTATTTTCTTCTTGAAAAAGTCACACTTGCTAAATTTGGCATAGAGCTGATGTTCTCATAGCACTTAAAGCACAAGTCTAAGATGTTCCTCATGTTCCTCTCTGTTCTTGGAGTAGATTAAAATATCATCAATAAAAACCAGTACAAATTTGTCTAGGAATTTGTTGAGTACATTGTTCATCAAGCACATAAAAGTGGTAGGGGCATTGGTTAATCAAAATGGTACTACCACAAATTCGTAGTGACCATATCTCGTCCTGAAGGCAGTTTTGTGGATGTCTTCACCCTTGATTCGAACTTGATGGTATCCAGATCTCAAGTCAATCTTTGAGAAGATGGAGGCACCTCCCAATTGATCGAACACGTCATCGATTCTAGGTAAGGGGTAATTGTTCTTTATGGTTATCTTATTGAGTTGTCTATAATATATGCACAGTTGGAGTGTATCATCCTTCTTCTTCACAAATAGGACGGGTGCTCCTCATGGAGACACGCTGGGCCAGATATAGCCTTTGTCTATCATTTCTTTTAGTTGTAGTTGAAGCTTGACTAGCTCGGGTGTGCTCATCCTATAGGGTGTCCTAGACACTGGCACCACTCCTAGTGCAAGTTCTATTGAGAAGTCAATGTCCCTCCTCGGAGGTAGACCCGATACCTCTTCTGGAAACAGATCTCTATACTCTCTTAGTATGGGGTGGTCTTCTAGGCTTGGTCTGTCATCCTCAACCAATTTCAACACTTGTATTGCATATAGAGGACATCCCTTTCTGCAATACTTTCTCATTTGAAGGGTTGATATTCGTCTCACTGAGATAGGTTTCTGGATCCCTTGAAGGGTTATCTTTCTTCCTTATTCATTTACACATTCTAAGGTTTTATGGTAATGGTCCAACTTAGTTTTATATGCAGCTAGCCACTCCATACCAATCAACAAGTCATATGATCCTAGGGGTAGTATGTTAAGGGTAGCTTGGGTGGAAAATCCATCCATAGAGAATTGGTAGGCTGGCATGACCTCCACCACCTTTCTTTTGGTGCCAGTGGCTAACTGTACCAACCACGGCTTGGCATGTTTATCTGGTTGTAATTTACACTTATCAACAGCCCGAGGGGCCACATAACTCAAATTTGAACCAAGGTCAATTAAAATAGACACTAGATGGTTGGCGATCATACTTTCCATCTCCACCACTGAAGCTTGGTGGTCGACTTGATTATTATCCATGACTGCATAAATTCGTGGCATACTCCTGGCCATGTCATTGACGGTGATATCTTCTTGGACGTTGTAAATTGTCCTACTGTTCTATTGTTTGTGCGAACAGTCCCTCAGTATATTTTCTTCTCCACGACCCCAACATTTCAAGGGTTCTTTCTTTGGGTTATCAGTGTTTCCTGGGGTTGATCCAAGAGGTCTATTTCTGCTCTGGGAAGGGAAATTATGCTGGTGTACACTTTGGGTTGAAAAACTCATCCTTGAATCCTTCTTATAGTTTTTAAATCTTGGGGATTTAAACCCCTTTTTCTGGAATGTCGAACCATTCTTCTGCTTCCAGCCTTCGCGAGGTTCTGGCTGAAGCCCAAACTATTCATAACAATATCTTGCCTTGCGGATAGTGTCTTCTAGGGTCCTTGGCTCGTCAAACTCAATCATGTTCTGATAGTCCTTAGGTACCCCACTGATGAATCGATGCACCTTGGCCTTTTATGCCATTATGTAGGGTACGTACCTCAACAAATTAAGGAAACTACTGACATATTCCTATATAGTGAGTTGCCCCAGCTTGACTTCATAGAATTCTTTAGTCTTTTCGTCGAAATACTTTTCCGACAGATAGTTCTTCCTGAAGTATTTTTCAAACCGTTCCCAAGATAGGTCTTCTTCATGAATCCCTTACACATTCTTAAGGTCTTCCCACCAAATGGAATCCTTTCCATTCAGGTTGAAAGTGGATACTTGGGCCTTCAAGTTTTCTGAGAAGTCATGGACTCTGAAATACTTCTTTAGTCCAAGAAACCAGGCCTCTGCTTCCTCTCCCCTCTTGAATTCTTCGATATTGTGACTTTTGGAATACTTTTGTTTCTTCCGTTTTCTTCGAGAATGTGAACTAGTTATGCTACTAGAAGATCCCTCCAAGTCACCAGTTTCCTTTCCAGAGTAATCGTTCGACGCTTGTCCCCTATCTCCAGGGTGGACCTTTCTCGAGGTGCTCTTCCCAGTGTGGCCACTTAAAAGACCACGTTTCCGTGTCTCAGGTGGACTTCGACTCCTCTTTGTCTATCGTTGGTCCACGTGACTAGTGTCAAGTCCATGCTGTAGTTGTTTTTGTATGTAGAATAAAATCTGCAGCAAGATTGCATTAATTTATGTTTGCTTCTCTTGCTCTTTTATCAACCTCTCGTTGTCGGCCTTGCGGCTTTGTAGTTCGACCATGAGACTCCTCAGAGTCTCAGCTAGATCCGGAGGGGTCTCTACCACCCTCTTTTCGTCAGACTCTTCATCGTCTCTATTGTGGGAACCATCCCCCACTTCGTGGCGCGTCACCATTCTATACATTGTAGTTTACTGCGGTTGATCGTCCGCTTGCATGCAAACAAAACACTTGTTGTTAGCAAACATTATATTCATTCATAACCAACACCTAATTCACATTTCTTAAGTACCTATACACACAACAGTAATGCATACACACAACAGTAAGTTGTCATTCTTTCTATAATAAGGGCTTAACCAACCTTTTAGGAAAGGAGTAAGGTAATATGTCGCCTTTTAATGTGCTCATCCATGAGCCCAAACAGGCTGAGTGTTGTAACCATGCTCTGATACCAATTTGTAACACCCCCACGTTTTGTGTGAGAAGTAAATAAAATTTCTTGTTCACGAGCTGGATTAGCTCTTCGATTTCCTACTGAAATCGCGTTATTTGATCCATAGGCCCTATTGAAACCCCACCAGCGTGAACATGCACAAGGCACGAGCTTCACCTATGCATCCACAGGTTGTGACTGTACACCTATAAAAAGGTGCTTCGCATTTCAGGATTTCAGGATTTCTGCGTGCGAGTCAATCTCGAGTGTTGTTTCCCCGAATCCTCGACCTCTGGTTTCTCCCCAATGCCAAATCTACAGCCCGACACTATCCTCTCGTTCGATGATTGTGATCATGTCACGATTTCGCGTATCAGGATAATGAACGTGAGCTAGCTCTGACTCTTTGTTCCCCGAAATCCTGATCTTCGTTAGCTCCTCCCTTACACTTCCACCCATACGACCATTCGCCACTACCTAAGGCTTAATCTTCTAAGCTCGTCGAGACTTCGCGTTTCGTGAAGTTGGAACACGCCCCAATGCCTATCTTTCGAAAGCCCGATCCCCAAACTCCCGATATCCCCTCGCCCAGATCAACGGTCATGGCTCTCCTGTGATCTGACGGTTCAGATCCAATCGCGAGTTCGGACCTCGCCAGTTCACAAAACTCTACCCTTTGACTTCTTTGAGTAGCAAGTCAGTGAAATGTTGATCTCTCAATACATGTCTCCTTGCGATGAACGGTTTCAATCATTTCAGAACTTTCAGGACTTGACGAGTCCACTCTCCTACTTAGTCATGTTGTTAATCCACTTGCGTCAGTTCGACGATCAAGGAGGGTCCCGATAGATCCTTGGATTTACGGTCCATATTTCATCGCTACTTGCGAAGACTTGAAGGAGTCGAGGCGTTAACACCTGCACTCCCTCTTCAAATCTAATGGTCGTGACAGACCTCGAATCCTTCTCGAAGGATCTCGTCTGTTCGTCTCCCAAACAAAAGGATATTCCCTTTCGTTATTTGAACTCGCTATCCTTTCTGAACTTGGGCAACGAAATTCAACCTCTTAGAGCTTCGAGCTTCCGCGGCTCCGAAACCTTCGAAAACTAACTCCTTCTCACACAGGGTTCCCAGACTCAGGTCACCTGTACCTTCAAATGATTCTTGGGCAAATTATGCATACTCTTAGTCGATTTTCTGGATAAGGGCTCGAGTACGTTTCAAAGTCCCTAGGCTACTGACCTGAATGAGGTGCCTTCTTAACTCATCGAGTTAGGAGCTATGACACGGGGGCAAGGTAAACTTGTGGGTTTACCGTAGCGGTAGCCATACCAAGGAGCTTACTCCGACTCTGAGATATGATGCAATTCCCTGAAAAGGTGCTTTCGAGGAATTAAACTAGAACCTCACGAGAATCAAGCAGATGGGACAATTCTCAGTGGAACAAACTCACGTTCCAGACTTAATCATTTTGTACAGAAATCAACTGTGGTATATAAGTATACACATGCATCCATTATTTCAAATCTAAAACACCAGGCAATCATTCGATACATAAACCATTTATGGGCGTATAAACCTGAACATGTATCCATGATATTCAATTCAAAATACAAGGCATAAAACACCTGTCAGAACCACAAGGCATGATGCGACTGTCGAGAGGGGTGCTCGTTTCCACCCAACCAGAGGCCCAGTCACTCCCAATGAATTTATCATTGGCCACCCCGAGCTTAGACCACGATGCTCTGAAATTCCCTTTAAAGTTTATAGTGACAGAGGATTCGGAAGAGGAGACTTCCCTCACTTATCTTTTGATTTTAGCCTCTAGTCTTAGTTCCACCTAACATGCACTTCCTGTTGGTGTTTTCACTGTTGTGCTCATTTCATTTTCCTTATGCATTAGATCTTGTATCTTTGCTTAGTGTTGCTAGATTAGATCTAGGAGATACCATGACACTCCCACTTTATATTACACTGGTGTTACTCCTTAGTCCCATTGATATACTTTTGTGGTCATTTGTTGGACAAATAAAACTATCTTATCTCATCTTTCATCATCTTCCCTCAAGATTTCTTTTTCTTTACTTGTTCCATTTTCTCCCTCCATTGGTCCATTATAGAATTCTCCATCTGGTTAAATATCTCCTTCACATAAAGTTGTGGGCTTAATTTGGGGAACATTTAAAGAGATCTTCTGACCTCTTGTTTTCTGCTGTTGTTGGTGGGTCACTAGCTTTACAATCATGTTTTATTGAGGGTGAACATTCTCATTAGATATTTCACCTTTTTGTTGTTTGCTTGATTTCCCTTCTCTTGAAGATGGGTTAACACCTCAAACTCATTAGTAGTGGTTTCTAGAGTCTCTTATTTTTTAAATATTAGTGGTTAACAACATAACAACATAATTATATATTAAAATTTTAAATAATAATGATGATTATCAATTTCTAAACCAATCTCTAAACCTATCCCTCTAAACTTGCAAGAGGCAGGGTATAATTATGTGAAATTTGAGTTTGAAATGGTCAAAGGCAACCACATATGAGATCTTTGATTGCAATTGCCCTGCTACTTTGATGATGAGCTCCAATTCAAGTCATAACTCCTATGCCACCAAAAATAACACAAGCTACTTCTTTCCTTGTTCTACATATCCGTAAGTTATTTCACTTCAATGTACCCCTTTGTCTGTGATGAGGGGAGACACCTTTTAATCCTCAACGAAGATATATCAACCACAACCACACTATCATTGAGAGTCATCAAAATTACTCAAGTTGATGTCTATTCAAGTTTGAACTTGGCTTTTTTTGCACGACATGCCTTGTTTTAACATTAAACTAAAGTGTAACAAACATTTTTTTCCAAGGAAAAAATTGTCATTTCTATTCAAGAAGAAAAAGAAATCACATTCTTCATGTGCTAATTGCACTTACAAATCAACAATAAAGAAATAGTTTTAATGCCTCTTTTTCACCTACCGAGCTCAAATTTTTTGGATAGTTGAAAAGACAGGGTTTAAAATGTTCAAATAGATAGCATGCTATCAGAAAAAAAACAGGACTAAAGAAATCATGTTGTAAGCCATAGGCAAGCATTAAAAAAATATGTCCATAATATGAACCATTACCTGTCAAAACAAACAAGATGAAATGTTTAGATAAAAACTAGCACGGATCCTTAAATTCTAGCGACATAAACTTTAACAAAAAAAAGAATATACAAGAAA
Source organism: Picea mariana (assembly GCA_032191745.1). Taxonomy (NCBI): domain Eukaryota; kingdom Viridiplantae; phylum Streptophyta; class Pinopsida; order Pinales; family Pinaceae; genus Picea; species Picea mariana. The sequence goes on from JASDQU010436773.1 coordinate 58,813, forward strand.
CAAACAAAATTTTTCTCTTCTAGCCCCATAGTGCTTCAACACAACTTTATATCCATATGGAGCTACTTCAGGGATAAGTTCCTTGGAAATTGAACAACATCCTTCTATGATCTCTTCATTTATCACTCTTCTCTCTACAACTTGGCGACCTTCCTTTGAGAATTGATTTACCCCTGAGTTTGGTTCTCTAGACATGAGTGAAAGAGATTTCCTTGAAGGAATTTGTAGTGGACTTGACTAGATCTCTTATGAATTTTAAATGAATGTTTAGAAGCTAGCTAGATCCATTCATTCACTTAATCATGGTAACTTTGAGTCTCAATATTATGTATTTTATTTATATTTTTCTCCATGGTAAACTTTAATAATAGTCTTAGGGCCATTAGTTATGCATAGTTGTTAGATCCCTTTCCCAAAAATGCATTCATCTTGATTGAATGCGTTTTTGAAATAAATAAAATTCAAACAACATTGCTACTATTTTGTGACCGGTGACTAGAACCTTTGAAGAAACCCCAAGCCCGTTCCTTGTTAATTACTAGTTATGTAATTTGTCTTTCTTGTTTCTAGATCACTAGCATTTTATAAGCATATGCCATTACTCTAATCTAGTAAGCCACTAGAAAGGAGGGAGTCCCTTTATCTTCAAAGAGCATATAATTTCATGCTAGCTAAAGTCCCCAACTTGTCAAAAAGGGAATTACTCACCATTCCTTTAGTTCCTTCTTGTTCCATGATTCTCTTTAACATTTTTGTTAAAATGTCACCCAAAGTGCATAACCATTATGCATGGAGAACTACATCACAACCACCTATTTCAATAACAAACATGTGAGATTCGAGATGATACTCTCCCAACATTTGTGCCCTTTGAGATATTGCTCATCACAATCCTAACAAATTTTGAGGTGTTTGCGTGCAACCATTTCTTTCAGTGACAAGTTTTAGATTCTCAAGGGATGAGAGGTGAAGGGGCTAGTGGTGGTTGTGAAAGGGGGGCAAGTGCGAGAAGTGAATGAGGGCGTTTTGGTTTGTGCATTTATCACCATCTCGACTTCGTTAACTCTCTCACGGGACTTCAACCAAGTAACTTGGTGTTGCATCCTGATTTGTGTTGTCAATTCCTCCTTGAGACCACTAATGAAACACTCTTTAAAATGAGAATTAGACAGGCCCTCTATGTGGATTTCCAATTGCTCAAAGGCTACTATAAAGTCTATAACGATCCTTGTTTGGCATAATTTTGTTGGTTGTCTTAAATAGTGAGTGTCTCATTCGAAATGAGCATAGATTGCCTTCACAAACTAGCTCTAGGGATGATGGGTCATATCCTACCCACTCTTCCTTGACCGACTTAATACATTCTTCATCCTTTGGCCATTCTTGGTTGAACTTAAAGGGTATAGTTGTCTTGGAATCTCTTTATCTATTTGTAGCAAAATGGACATATGATTTGAACCCCCACCTATTTCCACCTACAATCTAATTTTCTCTACATACATTAGGAGACTCTAGCTTCTCCCACCCCGTATTCTTCTAAGTGGGCACCATCTTGATAGGATGCACATCAACTAAGCCCACCTCCGTTAGGTTATACCTAAAATATTATGCTAGTCTATCTTAACTTGCACTTGACCCCAAACTTAAAAGCAATGTAAATTAAAATTTAAATCATCTCCTTCAATATTATTTTCATAGTTGATAAGCTTTGCCATGAAAAAATCATCCTAGAGGAGCTTCTTATCATCATAGAGCCCATAAGAGTTTATCACCCTATACTCTAAGTCATAGGGTTTGGCGAACCTGAAGCTTGAGGTTCGAAATTCGACGAACCCCATAAAAAAAATTAAGATTGTTCAGGTTCGACGAACCTCAAATTTGAACCCCAAGGAGAATTCGAACCTCAAGGCGGATTCAGACCTCAAGACGGATTCGAACCTCAAGGTGAATTCGAACCTCAAGGCGAACCTCAAGGAGAATTCGAACCTCAAGGCAAGTTTAATCACAAATTTCAACAGTGGTTCGAATTAGGTTCAACGCTTGATTACAATTTAAGACGAGGGTAACTTTGGGTAAGGTTTCGTTTTAGTTTTTTTCGGCTAAAACTAAAATTACTTTATGAGACTCCACGCTTACTCCATTTATTTTTCCTCGTATTCCCCCAATGTTGTGACTCGCCTCTGTAGTGGAATTGGACTGTGGTTTAACCTTTAAACCCCGGATGCAACTGTTAAACCCTTGCTCTGTTCAACAGTGGACGAAGAACACGCACGCAGCTGCATTGCTACAGTTGTTAACAGTGATTACTGGAACAAGCCGACTTGTGGACCAACGACGAGTGAGGTTGTGAGCGACGAGTGAACACGCAAGCGGTCTGTGAAACAATGCTATGTTTTTGTTTTAGAGATTATAACTTATAAGTATTTGACATATTGATATCTATATCCTTTTAAATTTTGAAGTTGAAGAATACGTTCTATAGTCTACTTTTTCCAATTTGCTGATGTAGACTATATTTTAATTATCAATCACATGTTTATTGATGTTAATTTTTTTATTTTAATATATATATATATATATATATATATATATATATATATATATATATATATATATATATATATATATATATTTGAACCTAAAGCCGAACCTCATTCGAACCTCGTTGGAAAATTCGAACCTAATCGTTGTCAAACCCGAACCCGAACCATGTGACTTAGCCTATACTTTGGCCAAGTTCATAGAATTGAAATTAGATTTGCATTTAATGCTCAAAAGTCCCACCTTTTTCATAATTTTCCTCTACAATCTTGTTTCTTCACCCATAGATTATTATATCAAGATAATAGCCAACTTGTTCACTTCAACCAACAAGTCTAGGAATAATGTTTTTGAGGGGCTTTGCAACCCCCTCACATTTAAAGATAATATAGTCAAAAGGTAACACAGAGGGGTTTTGTCGTGCTCTAAGGACCACTTTGATTTCCCTTTAAACAACCCCTGTGGCTCCTTTAGCAAGCTCGACCTTGCACCAACATCTCCAACAACCAAGAAACGTCCAAGTGATATGCTCTTGGTGAAAGGATGAGCTAGGGTGAGAATGCCCAGCGAAACTCAACAGAAAAAAGGGTTAAACAACCCTCAAACAGCCCGAGGCAGCCACCTCCCAAGCAAAAGACAGAAAAAATCCTTTAATCCGAGTTGCTCCCTATCAAATGAACCCCCTCTCTTCTTTTTACTCCTTCCTCACGTTGGATTTTCTCCCATTGGTCAAGTCGGCTCTACTTTTTTGGTGCATGGCCAGGTCGACTCTCCTATTCTTGTAAGTAAAGTCGGCTCCCAATCTGCTTTTGTTTATTTTTTATACTTGCAGCTCCCCTCCTTTTGGGGACTGTGGCTTACGGGGAGCCCCCTAAGCCAATGCGTCCCTCCCTTCCGAGGGTCAATTGGGAGGGGACATGACAGTCCTCCCTCCTCGAGATTGCTTGCCCTCAAGCAATTGCAACCCAGGGTGTTGTAAAATCTGCTCACCCTCCCATGTGGTGGCCTCTTTCTCCTCAAGCGTTTTTCTCTGAACGTCAAAATTTGCTTGGGAACTAGGATCAAATGGCTTTCCTCATCCAAGGGTGGTAGATTTGTGGAAGAAACAACCTACTGGCCCAAATTCTTCTTGAGGCAAGAAACATGGAACACATTGTGAATCCTGCTGCACTTCACCACCTCGTAGGCCACCTCTCCGACTCTTCTGATCACCCTATATGGCCCGTAGAAACGGGGCTGGAGATTCTCTACGCCGCTCTTCTTTAGTGAAGATTGTTGATGTGGTTGGGGCCTAAAAAAAACCAAGTCACCCACCTTGAAGCTGTGCTCCACTCAGTGACGGTCTGCATATGTCTTTTGTTGATTCTGTGCCATCCTCAGATTGTCCTTTAGGACCCTCAAGATGTCCCGACTCTCCTGAATCCAATCCTTGGCTTTGGGAGCCTTGCTCTCGCCACATGCCAACTCTAGAAATGATGGGGCCTCATAGCCATACAACGTCCTGAATGGGCTCATTCGATAGACATGTGATGGGTGGTATTGTAGCAATACTCACCAAGATGCAACCATCTAATCCACGCCTTCTGCTGCCCGGAAGCATAGTGACGCAAGTACACCTCAACCCATTTGTTGACAATGTCAGACTGCCCATCTGTTTGGGGATGATAACTTGTACTAGGTGTCAATTCGGTTCTTGCCAATCTGAACAACTCCTGCCAAAAGGTGTCGAGGAACCTGCTATCTCTGTCGCTCACAATAACTATAGGTAAACCGTGAAACCTGAATATCTCTACGAAGAAGAGCTTTGCTACCCGTGGGGCTTTGTATTCAGATGATATGGCAAAGAAGTGAGTGTACTATACAGTCCTTGTCCTGCACCTTCAGAAGCCCTGTGATGAAATCCATTGAAATACTCTCCCATTTCTGCTCCGGAATAGGCAAAGGTTGTAGTAAACCTGTGGGGTGTGTGAGCTTCGACTTGTTCTGTTGACAAGTCAAGCACTCCCTCACATACTGTAACATGTCGCCTTTGAGACCCTTCCAAGAGAATCTCTCACGTTCTTGCCTGTAACTCTTCAGGTATCCTGGATGCCTAGCTAATGGTGCGTTGTGTACGACCCTCAAGATCTTCCTTTTGAGAGTGGATTTCGGAACAAGTTATATCCAACCTTTATAATAGATGATGTCATCTACTATCGTGTACCTGTCATCATGTATTTTTCCATTTATCAGCTCCCCTGCAAAGATGTCCTTGGAATACTCTTCAAGGAGAGACTTCCAGTCCGTAACAATCTCAGACATGGCGAATGCTGTAGGCCTTCGTGACAAGGCATCCACAACCACATTGTTCTTCCCTTTGACATACTCTATGTCAAAATCATATGCCTGCACCTTGCTGACCCATTTCTACTGTCTCTCGCTCAGATCCTTCTGCTCGATAAAATGCTTTAGACTATTGTAATCGATCTTCACCACAAAGTGACATCCAACCACATACATGTCTGAATTTGGCTAACGCATGCATGATGGCCAACATTTCCTTGTCGTTGATGGAAAGAAGCCTCTCAATTTCCCATAGCTTGCGGCTCTCAAAATCTATGGGGTGCATGTTCTGCATGTACACTACTCCTATCCCTTCTCCGGATGCATCACATTCCAACACAAAGGGCTCAGAAAAGTCGGGGAGTGCTAACACTGGGCAAGTGCTCATCGCTTCCTTCATTCGGCCAAATGCCTCCTGGGCCTCCTCTGTCCACTTGAATGCACCCTTCTTCATGAGGTCAGTCAATGGTGCACCAAGTTGGGAAAACTCTCTCAGGAAGCGCTGATAATAACTGCATAATCCCAAGAAGCATCGTAGCTCTGTCAACGATTTAGGTGTGGGCCAATCAAGTATTGACTGTATCTTCTCTTGATGGACTTGTACACCTTGCATGCCAATGATGTGTCCCAAATACAAAATCTCTGTCAGGCCAAACTCACACTTTATCTCCTTGGCATAGAGCGACTGCTCCCCCATGATGTCGAGTATCTCATCTACATGACACAAATGGTCCCCCCATGTCCTGTTGTATGTTAACATGCCATCAAAAAACACTAGGAAGAACTTCCTCAATTGCTTGTTGAAAATATGGTTCATGCATGACTGGAATGTAGTTGGAGCGTTGGTAAGGCCGAAGGGCATGACTAGAAACTCATAATGTCCATAGTGGATGTTAAATTTAAAGCAGTTGCAAGAGCCATTCTCCGGGAGGATGGCAAAGACCCTAGCTGAGATCTAGGGCCCCCAGTGCACTTTTGGGGTACTTGGTCTGGGACCAAAACAATCAGTGCCATGGCAAAAGACCCTTGTTAGGGCCCCCAGTATATGACTGGGGTTCTTGGTCTGGGACCAAGCAGTAAAGACCCCTGAGAGGGCCCCCGGTATATGACTGGAGTTCTTGGTTTGGGACCAAGCAGCAAAAGACCCTTGTTAGGGCCCCTAGTATACGACTGGGGTTCTTGGTCTGGGACCAAGCAGTAAAGACCCCTGAGAGGGCCCCCAGTATATGACTGGGGTTCTTGGTCTGGGACCAAGCAACAAAAGACCTTTGTTAGGGCCCCCAGTGTATGACTGGGGTTCTTGGTCTGGGACCAAGCAATAAAGACCCCTGAGAGGGCTCCCGGTACATGACTGGGGTTCTTGGTCTGGGACCAAGTAGTTAAAGCCCCTAGATATGTCTAGAGTCCCTGAACATGGTCCAGGGTACCCATGCCTGGGGCATGGGTTGATCCTTGGTCTTGTACCTTGGTGGATAAGACCCCAGAAATGTTCTGGGGCAACTTGATCCTTGATCAGGTACCTTGTTGGTATATGACCCTCCTTGAAGGTGGGCATGACCACATAAGGGATGTATTCCATATGCAATGATGATAAAGTTAAGAAGGTCACCTTGAATATGAATGAACAAGTATTGCCACCAAGCTACCCCACTTAAACCCTCCTTTACCCTTGCTTGTGTTAGTTTGGGGTTTTGTTGTTTTTGTCTTAGGGTTAAAGTAAAGTTTAAATTAAAATGTTAACTATAACATGTTTAAATTATTTAATTTAAAGATGTTATCTTTAATAATAATTATTTTAATTTAATTTCTTTTATTTCTTTGCCCTACCCTAAACTATAAATTCCCTACCCTCTACCCTTCACATTACACACAATTTTTGTATGCTCTTGAGCTCTTAAGGTAAGCAGATCCTCTCTCTTCGCTGCGGCCCTCCTTCCATCTGTTGTTGAAGTGTTTTTGTGTTGCTGTGGCTCCCCTTGAGGACTGTTGTGTTTGCTGTGGCTCCCCTTGAAGACTAGTGTGGTGTGGCAGCTCGGTCCTTTGAGGCTATTTGCTGTGGTGTGGGAGCTCGGCCCACCCTTGAGACTATTTGCTGTGGTGTATCAACCCGTTGGGGCTCCTTCCTGTGGTGGTTCGGCCCTATTACCAGTCAACATTTCGTGGCTAGCTGCTGTTACCATTTGCTGCGGCCTCCTTCTGTGACAGTTGCTGAGGAGCAAAGGGTTCCTCTGCTGGATTTAAAGGGCTGTTTTGCTGCTGTCTAACTGTGTGCTGATGCCGTCCTATTCAGCTTTCTAGCCTAGTGCTCTAGGCTTCCTCCAGAAGCAGCCGTCCTCCTTCTTTTGTGCAGACCTGGCCTCTCTCATTAAGGCGTGTCTCCTCCAGCTAGATCCAGCCCCTATTCCTTGAGCCTCGGCCCCATTAATCTTCCTGTAACTTTTGTATGTATAAGGGTTTGGGTCCCTAGAAGTTTTTTGTTTGTATGAGGGCTTGGATCCCTGAAATTTCCTGTGTATATGAGGGTTTGTTTCTCTGGAGTGCGTGAGGGTTTAATCACTGATTTCGTGTGGGGTTTATGTGTCTCTTTCTCCTTGGTGGCAAGAAAGTCTATTCATCTCTTGGCAAGAGATCTAACCTACATGGTAGATCTATGAGCTAGGCTTTTTCTGAGCATATTTACAGTTATCTACATCCCTGTATCTTAGTCTTCCTGGGATCCCTGCATTTTAGATAGGGATTTTTCAACTCATGTGAGGCTTCTGTAATGTTTTTAAGAAGTCCTTGTATACGAATTTGTGCTGCATCTCTTGCTGTTTATAGCTTTCTCTCGATCTTTGCATTCATGGTCATTTTTTTATTCCGGATGGTTTAGAATTTAAATGATTTCTATTCATTGACAGGTATAGCTATATTATGATTTCAAGATGCAGATCTTTGTCAAGACCTTCACTGGCAAGACGATTACTCTAGAAGTTAAGAACTCGGACACCATTGATAATGTCAAGGCAAAGATCCAGGATAAGGAAGGTATTCCACCAAACTCTCAGAGGCTAAACTTTGCTGGTAAGCAGTTGGAGGATGGACAGACCTTGGCCTTTTACAACATTCATAAGGAATCGACCCTTCATGGAGTAGCATTCATAGGGGTTCGTCTGAGTGGTGTGTTTCCTATCTTTATGAAGATCAGAGGTACCAGGAAAACCATTACCTTGGAGGTGAAGAACTCTGACACCATATATGCCCTGAAGGCTAAGATACAGGGCAAGGTTAAGATCCAGGGCAAGAAGATGCTGATATTTGGTAGGAAGCTGCTGAATGATCGACGTACTTTGGCCTATTATAATATTCAGAGCTCATCCATTCTGCACCTTTTCTTTAGCCCTCCATACTATACACGTAGAATTCAGACCTTGAAGACTCCCAGGATGTTAAAGAGCAGCAAGGTGTTCAAGATCTTCAAGAAAGTATGAGTGGGCCTATGACTTGACTTTAAAATTCAGAGTTTTGCATTTCTATGCCCCTCTGTACAGAGTTTATATCTCAAAGTTAAATATGGATGTTCAAGCCAAACATGACAGAATTAGTAAGTTTTCTTAAGATTCCTTCTGGTGATACCTCTGGCTGATTGTACCTGATATGATTTAGTACTTATGTCAAATGAATATTCCCCTTTGGCTGATTGACATTGTTTTGTTTATTTTAAATGCATGGTTTGCAAACCAAATTGACATTTTTGTTCCACCAGAATCTTGATACAGGTTCTTCTTGTATGGAAGAAAACGATTAATCTAATTATGAAGCTGCCTGGTTAACCATTTTTGCTAATACTTTCGAGGAACCCTCTTCTATGGCAGAAAGATTGATCTAATTAGGAAGCTGCTTGCTTAACCCATTTTGATATATTATTGAGGAACATGTGTTTGCTGATAGGTTATCCATTCATAACGGTGATAATGGTCGTTGATTCGGCAGAACGATTGATCTAATTATGAAGGTGCTTGCTTGACCCATTTTGCTATATTTTTGAGGAACCCGTGTTTGCTAATAGACTATCAATTCATGACAGTGATAATGGTCTTTTAGTCGATCTGTGTTAGCTGATAGATTATCCATTCATGACGGTGATAATGGTCTTTGAGTCGCCTTCAGTTTCAACAGATTGAAGGTTCTGAGATTGTTATTAATTCGGTCAATCAAAGCTGTCTTTTGTAAATTAAAGATATTTTGTCATTTGTAGCCTTTCCCTGATATTTTGGTCAAGGGCACCTAGATTTTCGACTGCCCTGTCACTGTCAGTCTTTCCAGGTTTTTCTTGGAAGTGTCGTCAAAATTTAGCCTCTCCATAATATCACTTGGAAGTGTTATCAAAATTTAGTTTGTAATTCATTGATCTTGGTTTAGACCATTTGAGACTTTCAATTCTGCCTACATCGAATGGTATTACAATTTTTTTTACCTAATTTGAAATCAAAATTCTAAATTTGAACGGCTAAAACGAAAGAGAAATGAACTTCACAATTTTTTTTTTAATATGCCAACCCAAATCATTAAAAATGGAAATCAAAACTTTAAATCTCTATATAACTAGATTTGAACAACACTTTAAATCTCTATATAACTAGATTTGAACAACACTTTAAATCTCTATATAACTAAATTTGAACAACAAAAGAGAAATGAACTTCGAAAAATTGAAATCAAAACTTTAAATCTCTATATAACTAGATTTGAACAACACTTTAAATCTCTATATAACTAGATTTGAACAACACTTTAAATCTCTATATCACTAGATTTGAACAACACTTTAAATCTCTATATAACTAGATTTTCTCTATATAACTAGATTTGAACAACAAAAGAGAAATGAACTTCAAACTTCACAATTAGATGGTTTTTAGAATTTAATCAATAGAAACCAAACGTAATTAGTGAAAAACACCAAAGTTACTTAAATATAATTATTAATTATAAAAAAAATATCCAAAAAATTTGTTAACCCTCAAATTCCAACCCTACAAACGCTTGAAACAGATTTAGTAATTTTTTTATTGTAATAATCCACGTTGATCATCAGAACTCTCACAGCCTTCAACCATGGGTGTCATAATCAATGACCATCGTTTTGTCTTGACAGAAGGACACCTACAAGCGTGTTGAGTAGATGGACATGATTCTGACCCCTGTACCAAAAGGTGATAATCTTAGTCAACAATGACATTGTTCATAATTTCATTCATTATAGGGTGGCAAAGGAAATGAACCTTGTATTTCAAGGAAACCTTTGCAAGGTCCCAAGGGACAGTTCCCCACGTTTGTAGATGGCACCCTTAGTAAACTCATTGATGTAAACTAGTGCACCTCACTTAGTGGGATTTGAATAAAGCACCTATTGGCAAGAAATTAGCCAAATGCACAACAACATTGGTGACAACTAGTTGAGCTAATCTCTTGGTCCGATGTTTAGAACACTTTATGCCACCATCCAACACTTAGATAAAGAGTCAAACTGTTGGTACCTTTCTAACCCTAAATAAATAGAGGGGCTATGCCCCTTATGTGAACCTCGCATGCGTTTCCTAATGGCTTCCTATTGGAACAAGCCTCAACGAGATTTGAACCCAATGGGCATGGGAAAAATCCTCTTGCTTTCTCATCACACCACATGCTCATATGCAGAACAAATGCACTCTTGTATCCAACTAATCAACATTTTTCACATCGTGATTGCTAATGGTGGCACCATGAAATGTGTTGGAAAGTGTGAGGATGTGACACTGAATATGGGTGACTACCTTTTGAAATTCCCAATATTTTCCATTGAAATGGGAGGGTGTGATGTCATTTTTGACAATTGAATGGTTTTGTACCTTGGTCCCATAACCATGGTTTTCAAGCAATCATATATGAGCTTCCAAAAGGAGTCCTAACATTACACGCTAAAAGATCTCATAGGAGGGTCCTCAGACATCATGAACTCTTTACGCATGGAAAATCTCCTAAAGAAAAAACGTTGTTATAGATTTATTTCACAATTCACTGCTATCCAAGTTTTGGATGGATCCACTCCTTTAGTTCATCCCAACTTGTAGTTGATTATGGACAAACATCAACACTTCCTTTGAATAACCCAAGGGCTTGTTTATACCACAGGGCTTGCACGATCATATATTCCCACTAATTCTTGTAGTCAAACCATGAATGTGCACCCCTATAGATATCCTTTTGTAGAGAAAATTGAAATTGAAAAGATTATGCAGGAATTTTAGGCAATAGGAGTGAAATCGAGCAAAATTCCATATATATACCCAGTGGCCATTATAGACAAACCTCTTAGATGAGCTCTAGGGATCCCGATTCTTCTCTAAATTACATATGTGCTTTGACTATCACCAAATTTCAATGAAGGATGTTGATATTCTTATAACCACCTTTTGGACACTTAAGGACCATTATGAGTTTCTAGTAATGCCTTTTGGTCTTTGCAATGCTCCCTCCACTTACCCAGTGGCCATTATAGACAACCTCTTAGATGAGCTCTAGGGATCCCGATTCTTCTCTAAATTACATATGTGCTTTGACTATCACCAAATTTCAATGAAGGATGTTGATATTCTTATAACCACCTTTTGGACACTTAAGGACCATTATGAGTTTCTAGTAATGCCTTTTGGTCTTTGCAATGCTCCCTCCACTTTCCATAGCCTCATGAACAAGCTCTTTCGGTCCTTGTTGCACAAATCTATGCTCATATTTTTTTTGACATATTGATCTACAATAAAACCTAGGAGGTACATATTGCACATGTTGATAAGGCATTGCAACACTTAAAGGTGTTAAGTTTTCATAAGCTAGGTTAAACATGTAGTTCATTTAATTTCATCATATCTTAACCATAAACAAGAATGTTGCAGCAACCAAGATCACAAAAAGAAATGCCATGCACAAGTACACAAGATATATCTTGGGAAACTCTTCTCAAACAAGGGAGAAAAACCCAACCAAATCCTATGCTATATTCTTCAAGAGAAAGACCTTTCACCACCAAGATGACTTAACACACAAGAGGGTGCTTAAGCCCTAGAAACCCTAGCGCCCAAGAGAGGTGCGCACCTTTGCCAAAGAGAAGTACTTGCTGAAATTTCCAAAACATGTGAGGAGGATATGATTCTACAATGGTGAATCATCTCCTATTTATATTAGACTTTGACTGATTTAGCAAGGGCGTCTTATTGGCACACTCTGGCTGACCTCTCTAAGTCAAATACACTTTATTATTATATTTATTATTATAATTAATATTTTCATTATTAATTATCTTCTTTATATTAATCATATTAACATAGGGTCGACTTGTACCCTTTACATAATAACTAGGGTTACAGGTAGGTCTGACTCTTGAACAAGATATAGCAAAGGATCTGATACACTCACTAGTGCTCATCCACTAGGGGCCACATCCATAGGGATGGCATAGACCCGAGTCACTGCATTACACAGATGAGCTAGGTCCTCACATGTGCACTTATGCTCGTCCATAGGCACGTCTGCTCTACAGATCTGCTTTCCTACTGCCACCAACAGGGGGATCATCTGGAGTCTTCACATCAACTTCGCTGCTGTTTAGAGGAGGCCATCACATCATCTTTGTTCTTATTCTTATGATGATGTGCCCAACGTTTTTTTTGGAATTTTCCACGTTCACCATGTGCTCAGCCATAGGCACGTCCTAACTCAACAGATCGCTTTTCCACCGGATGATCATCTGAAGTTCTTCTCTCTCACGTCATGGAGGAGGCCATATACATTCCTAGCCCCTGTCCTAGGCTGGACCCACAAACCCTTTATTAGGGGCTTTCTCTCAAGTTTGTAAGTTGAGAGTAAGACTTCACATAATTGCTATATTCCACATCTCATAGGTTTGTAAGCTGGAGGATGTCTCCTATCGTTGCATTCATCAACACTCTCTCTCAGCTAGGGAGGCATTCTCCATCAGGCCAAGGTTCTCACGAAAATACTCGAACTTTGTCTTGGCAAGTGGTTTAGTGAAGATATCAACAATTTGTTCATGGGTGGAAAGATACTGAACATGTACTGTCTTCCTCTGTACCATATCTCTGATATAGTGGTACTTGATTTCAATATGTTTTGATTTGTCATGAAATACTGGATTCTCTGAGAGCTTCATACAACTTTCTTTGTTACAATGAATGATGGTAGGATCCTTCTTGTTTTCAAACAAATCTGTCAAGAGTTTGCGAAGCCAAATAGCTTCACGAACTGCCACACTTAGTGCAATGTATTCTGCCTCTGCTGTACTCAAAAGCCATAGAGCTTTGTTTTCTGCTGCACCAGGAAACCATGTCTGATCCTAGGGTGAAGCAGCTTCTTGAGGTGCTCTTTCTGTCTACTGCACTTCCTACCCAATCTGCATTAGCATACCTTTCCAGTCTTAGATCCACATTTGTTGCATATTTTAGGCCATAGCCAATAATGCCATGTAAGTATCTTAATACGTGTTTGGCAGCTATCCAATGTGTCTGTTTTGGTTGGCTCATAAACTGGCTAAACACATTTACTCCATAACAAATGTCTGGTCTGGTGTTAACCAGATACATCAAGGATCCAATAAGCTATCGATATAAATGTGGATCTACATCTCCAGAATCAGTATCACTCATCTTCTTCAGATCCATTACCATTGGGGTTGGCATGGATTTACAGTTTGTCATTTGGAATCTTTTCAGAATCTCCAAAGTATATTTTCCTTGGCTTAGGAAAATCTCGTCTGATCTCTGCCATACTCTAGTCCCAAGAAGTAATGCATTTGGCCCAAATCCTTCATTTCAAATTTGGCAGTTAATGCCTGCTTGCATTCAACAATGGGTCTTTCTGAGCTGATGATGAAAAGATCATTCACATATAGGACTAGAATCAAACATTCGTTTCCATTAATGCTATAATATAAGTTTGGGTCAGCTGAGCTTTTATTAAAACCCAAACTTATCAAGAAACCATCCATTTTCTCGTACCAAGCACGTGGGGCTTGTTTTAAGCTGTATAGGGCTTTCTTCAATTTGCAAACATGAGATTTTTCATTGTGTATAACGAAGCCTTTTGACTATTCAATGTAGACTTCTTCCTCAATTTTGCCATTGAGAAAAGTTGTCTTTACATCCATCTGATGTAGATTCCATCCCATGGAAGCAGCTAGAGCAATGATGGATTGAATGGAGGTATATCTGGCTACTGGTGTGAAAGTCTCATCATAGTCGACTCCCTCTATTTGTGAGAACCCTCTAGCCACAAATCTTGCTTTATATTTTTCAATGCTTCCATCAACAACATGTTTGATTTTGTAAATCCATTTGGAAGTTACTACGAACTTCCCTTCTGGCCTTGGGACAACATCCCATACATCATTCTTTAGTATAGATTGATATTCTTCAGTCATGGCATCTTGCCATACTTGTTCACTTGAGGCTTCTCCATGACAAGTTCGTTTTGAATCAATAATGTGAGTCATAACTGAAAGGTAGCTAGAGAATCTCTTAGGTTTTTTGCTTTCTCTAATTGCTCCTTGTGGAGCTTTATGTCTTTCTGCTTCTTCTAATGTTTGGTGTGCCCAAGCAGGTCTTTTGTGTCCAATAGTGATGTCTCTAGGTACATTACTTGGGGCAACCGAATCTGCTGGAGGGGCTGGATCAATTTGTGTTGCAGGCTCATCTGGAACACTATCTGTCTCCCTCTGAATTTTTGAATGAGGAGAAGGTATTGTTTCACCATCTATTTTCATATGAGCTTCTCTGGATTTTTGGAAGGCTACTTCTTCTTCAAAGGTAATGTCTCTGCTTACTTCAATTTGTCTTTGTCTTGGGATGTAGATTTGGTATGCTTTTGAGGATTCACTGTATCCTACAAAAGTACCTTTCCTTTCTGAAGGTTCTAGTTTGGATCTCTTTTCTTTAGGTACATGACAATACACTGGACATCCAAATATTTTGAAGTGTCCGATTTCAGGTTTCACTTTGGTGAATTCTTCTTCTGGAGTAATGTTTTTCAGGATCTGATGAAGGCTATGGTTTTGAACATATACTATAGTCATACATGCTTTTGCCCATAGAGTCATTGGTAGACTCTGATCATGTATCAGTGCTTTAGTTGCTTCAATGATGGTTCTGTTCTTCCTTTCAGCAACCCCATTTTGTTGAGGGTTGTACGACACTGTGAGCTCCCTCTTGATCCCTACTTCAATACAAAAATTGATTAATTCTTTTGAGGTGTATTCTCCTCCATTGTCTGATCTCAATACTTTGATTTTTCTTCCAGTCAAGTTTTCAACCTGAGCTTTGAATTCTTGGAATTTGGCAAGGACTCCATCCTTGTTCTTCAGAAAATAGATCCAAGTTTTCGTGGAGTGATCATCTATGAATAGTACATAGTACAAGTACCCATTTAGGGATGCAACGGTTATTGGCACACATACATCTGAATGGATCAAGTCCAAGATTTCCTTGGATCTGTTGTCACCACTGGGAAAGGATCCTTTAACATTTTTACCAAGGGCACACCCTTTGCAAACGCCTTCATGATGGATCTGGATCTCTGGTAGACCTGTTACCATTTTCCTTAGAGATGGAAGAGCTCTATAATGAATGTGAGCAAGCCTTCTATGCCATAGCCCACTTAGGTTGATGGTGTCTTGTAGTAAGGCTTGAACTGGTTTGATGGTCAACTTGTATAGGTTGTTGTCTCTGATGCCGATTACTTTGGAAGAGCTGATACGAGAGTCTTTGTGCCATGCAAGGACTCTCCCTTCCGAGAAAATGATTTTGTAACCTTTGTCTTCAAGAGCCGAAATAGAGACAAGGTTTCTCTTCATTCTTGGTACATATAAGACTTCTTCCAGTTTGAGCTGCATATCTGAATCTAGTTGGAAGGTGGAGGTTCCAACCCCTCTCACGTTATATCTGGCATCATCTCCAAGGACCACATGTAGATGTGTCTCTTTCTCAATGAAGTGTGTTAAATGATTTCTAATACCGGTCATGTGCCTGGAAGCACCACTATCAATTAGCCAAGTGTTTTCATTGAGAGGAACCATACCTGAGAGTGTTGAGATGTTGATGTCTTCATTGCAATGGAGTTTGGTGTTGAACTTGCTTCCCATCATGAAATTGCTCATCTTCATAAACCCTTATCAACTAGGCCAGAAAAACCTAACGGCTAGGCTAGGCTAGCGCTTTTAGGTTTTGTTGGGCTTATGACTACCAACAATAAGCCTATAAGTATGATAGCTTCTTTAAGAAATTCTCAGAAATAAGATTCAGAATTTTCTACAGAATTTTGACGAAACCCTAGAAGCTCTTAGGGTCAAAATTTTGAAAATCCCTGGAATTTAGTTTCGAGACTTGCTGGAGGTACGCTGAAGGAGGCCGTACCTCTCTAAGTCCTTTTCATCCCAAGCATCCAAGTTATAGTGGTGAGACTTCTTTGAAAAAGGAGGTCGTACAGATTTTCTGGAAACCCTAGGAGGGTCGTACGATTTCTGTAAATGAGAGAGTAGTTGTTCTGGAGAAGGCTTGTGCAATGAGATCTTCAAGACCTATGCTCTGATACCATGTTAAGTTTTCATAAGCTAAGTTAAGCATGTAGTTCATTTAATTTCATCGTTTCTTAACCATAAACAAGAATGTTGCAACAACCAAGATCATAAGAAGAAACACCATGCACAAGTACACAAGATATATCATGGGAAACCCTTCTCAAACAAGGGAGAAAAACCCAGCCAAATCATTTTCTATATTCTTTAAGAGAAAGAATTTTCACCACCAAGATGACTTAGCACACAAGAGGGTGCTTAAGCCCTAGAAACCCTAGCACCCAAGAGAGGTGCACACCTTTGACAAAGAGAAGTACTTGCTGAAATTTCCAAAACATGTGAGGAGGATATGATTCTACAATGGTGAATCATCTCCTACTTATATTAGACTTTGAATGATTTAGCAAGGGTGTCTTATTGGCACAACAAGGTCGACCTCTCTAAGTCAAATACACTTTATTATTATAATTAAAATTTTCATTATTAATTATCTTCTTTATATTAATCATATTAACATAGGGCCAACTTGTACCCTTTACATAATAATTAGGGTTAAAGGTAGGTCTGACTCTTGAACAATATATAACAAGGAATATGATACACCCACTCGTGCTCATCCACTAGGGGCCACTTCCATAGGGATGCCATAGACCCGAGTCACTGCATTACACAGATGAGCTAGGTCCTCACACGTGCACTTATGCTCGTCCATAGGCACATCTGCTCTACATATATGCTTTCCTACTTCCATCAACATGAGGATCATCTGGAGTCTTCACATCAACTCTGTTGTTGTTCAGAGGAGGCCATCACATCATCTTTGTTCTTATTCTCATGATGCTGTGCCCTACACTTTTTTTGGAATTTCCCATGTTCACCATGTGCTCAGCCACATGCACTTCCTAACTCAACAGATCGCTTTTCCATCGGATGATCATCTGGAGTTCTTCTCTCTCACGTCATGGAGGAGGCCATATACATTCCTAGCCCCTGTCCCAGGCTGGAACCACAAACCCTTTATTAGGGGCTTTCTCTTAGGTTTCTAAGCTGAGAGTAAGACTTCACATAGCTGCTATATTCCACATCTCACAGGTTTCTAAGCTGGAGGATGTCTCCTATAGCTGCATTCATCAACAAAAGGATCATCTACTTTTTGTGAAATGATCCAAATGCGCTTTTAGTGCTTCTAAAGTGGAATACTTGGGTTACATTATTACACATGATGTATTGTGAGTTGATTAAAAAAAATCTAGGCTGCAATGCAAGATTGGCCATGCCCCAAGACCCTCAAAGGGTTGTGAGGTTTCCTTGGCCTCATGGGCTACTATAAAAAAATTCGTGTAGAACTATGGTTGTATAGCGGCCCAATTAATGACTTTTCCAAAGAAAATGCCTTCATATGGAACAACACCATAGAGCATGCATCGTAGGGGTTGAAGGTTTCTGTATGTATCACTCGAGTCTTATCCATGTTGGACTTTAATAGACCCTTCATCTAGAATGTGATGTTTCATGCAAAGGTATTGGGGTGGTGCCTATGTGTAAGGAGGACACCCACTTTTGTTCACTAGTAAACAATTGTGTGACAAAAAATCGAGGCAAGTGTCGATATGAAAAAGAAATGATGGTGTAGTTTGTAATTCATTGATCTTAGTGTAGACCATTTGGAATTTCAATTCTGCCTACATCGAATGATATTCCAATTTTTTTTAATCAAAATTCTAAATTTGAACAACTAAAACGAAAGAGAAATGAACTTCACAATTTTACTTTTTTTGTAAATCAACCCAAATCATTAAAAAATTGAAATCAAAACTTTAAATCTCTATATAACTAGATTTGAACAACAAAAGAGAAATGAACTCCGAACTTCACAATTATATGGTTTTTAGAATTCAATCAATAGAAACCAAACATAATTAGTGAAATACACCAAAGTTACTTAAATATAATTATTAATTATAAAAAAAAAATCCAAAATTTTTGTTAACCCTCAAATTCCAACCCTACAAACGCTTGAAGCAGATTTAGTAATTTTTTTATCGTAATAATCCATGTTGATCATCAGATTTTAACACTCTCACAACCTTCAATCATGGGTTTCATAATCATTGACCATCGTTTTGTCTCGACAGAAGGACACCTACAAGCGTGTCGAGTAGATGGACATGATTGTGACCCCTGTACCAAAAGGTGATAATCTTAGTCAACAATGACATTGTTCATAATTTCATTCATTATAGGGTGGCAAAGGAAATGAACCTTGTATTTCAAGGAAAATTAGCAAGGTCCCAAGGGACACTTCCCCACATTTGTAGATGGCACCCTTAGTAAACTCATTGATGTAAACTAGTGCACCTCACTTAGTGGGATTTGAATAAAGCACCGTTTGGCAAGAAATTAGCCAAATGCACAACAACATCGGTGACAACTAGTTGAGCTAATCTCTTGGTCTGATGTTTAGAACACTTGATGCCACCATCCAACACTTAGATAAAGAGTCAAACTGTTGGTACCTTTCTAACCCTAAATAAATAGAGGGACTATGCCCCTTATGTGAACCTCACATGTGTTTCCTAATGGTTTCCTATTGGAACAAGCCTCAACGAGATTTGAACCTAATGGGCATGGGAAAAATCCTCTTGCTTTCTCATCACACCACATGCTCATATGCATAACAAATGTACTCTTCTATCCAACTAATCAACATTTTTCACATCGTGATTGCTAATGGTGGCACCATGAAATGTGTTGGAAAGTGTGAGGATGTGACACTGAATATGGGTGACTACTTTTTGAAATCCCCAATGTTTTCCATTGAAATGGGAGGGTGTGATGTCATTTTTGACAATTGAATGGTTCTATACCTTGGGTACCATAACCATGGTTTTCAAGAAATCATATATGAGCTTCCAAAAGGAGTCCTAACATTATACACTAAAAGGTCTCATAGGAGGGTCCTCAGACATCATGAACTCTTTACGCATGGAAAATCTCCTAAAGAAAAATTGTTGTTATGGATTTATTTCACAATTCACCGCTATCCAAGTTTTGGATGGACCCACTCCTTTAGTTTATCCCAACTTGTAGTTGATTATGGACAAACATCAACACTTCCTTTGAATAACCCAAGGGCTTGTTTATACCACAGGGCCTGCACGATCATATATTCCCACTAATTCTTGTAGTCAGACCATGAATGTGCACCCCTATAGATATACTTTTGTAGAGAAAATTGAAATTGAAAAGATTATGGAGGGATTTTAGGCAATAGGAGTGAAATCAAGAAAAATTCCATATATATACCCAGTGGCCATTATAGACAACCTCTTAGATGAGCTCTGGGATCTCGATTCTTCTCTAAATTACATATGTGATTTGACTATTACCAAATTTCAATGAAGGACATTGATATTCTTATAACCACCTTTTGGACACTTAAGGACCATTATGAGTTTCTAGTAATGCCTTTTGGCCTTTGCAATGCTCCCTCCACTTTCCATAGCCTCATGAACAATCTCATTTGGTCCTTGTTGCACAAATTTGTGCTCATATTTTTTTATGACATATTGATCTACAATAAAACCTAGGAGGTACATATTGCACATGTTGATAAGGCATTGCAACTCTTAAAGGATCATCTACTTTTTGTAAAATGATCTGAATGTGCTTTTAGTGCTTCTAAAGTGGAATACTTGGGTTACATTATTAGACACGATGTATTGTGAGTTGATTAAAACAAATCAAGGCTGCAATGCAAGATTGGCCATGCCCCAAGACCCTTAAAGGGTTGTGAGGTTTCCTTGGCCTCATGGGCTACTATAATTTTTTTTATGTAGAACTATGGTTGTATAGCGGCCCAATTAATGACTTTGCCAAAGAAAATGCCTTCATATGGAACAACACAATAGAGCATGTATCGTAGGGGTTGAAGGTTTTTGTATGTATCACTCTATTCTTATCCATGTTGGACTTTAATAGACCCTTCATCTGGAATGTGATGCTTCATGAAAAGGTATTGGGGTGGTGCCTATGTGTAAGGAGGACACCCACTTTTGTTCACGAGTAAGCAATCATGGGACAAAAAATCGAGGTAAGTGTCGATATGAAAAAGAAATGATGGCCATCCTTCATGCTTTCAAGTCTTGGGGTCCTTATTTTATTAGGCAATGATTTCATATCAAGATTGACCATTTAGTTTGAAGTACTTCTTCGAGCAAACATTTTCCTCCTTAAAGTAGTAAAGGTGGGCCACAAATATGTTTCACTGTGACTATGAGATTGCCTACAAAAAGGGTAAGGAGAATGTGGTTTTGAATGCCTTATCTAAAAAATATGAGGATGAGAGATCCTTGTTTTCCTTGTTCTTATTAGTGCCATATTCGATCGCAAAGGTATGATAGGAATGGCTTGTTGATGCCAAGGTTAGTTAGCTTCTCCAAAGCTTATAGTCAGATTCGACTTCAACTACAAGCTACACATGGAATAATGCCACTTTTATGTATAAAGTACGTATCTTTTTAGTGTGGGGTTTTGCCTTGAAGCTCACAGTGTCAATAGTGTTACATTATTCTCCCATCGTGAACTACTTTAGCTTTAAGAAAATATTTGGGTTCAATGCTTTTTGGGAAGGCATAAATAACGACATTCGTACTTTTGTAGCAGAATGTGACACATGTCAATGACACAAGGTTGAAATGATCAAGACACTAGGTTCTTTGCAGACTCTATTGATTCTTGAGTGCATTTGGCTTGACATCTCCATGTATTCTGTTACATATATTGTTTTTTTTTGTAACTAGGGGAATCGGTAATAATGACAACATCATACTCGCATGACATGGGGTCGAATCCTGTTGGCTGCCTTATAACCCCTAGGGAGGAACGCACAACCTGCAAGCACGCCCTCCAAGTAAATCGAGGTGAGAATCGACCTTGAGACCTCTTTTTACATATATCCTTCCATTTACACGACACTTGCCAATTGTTCTACACCCCTGCGGGCACTGTTACATATATTGTTACCAACTTGATGAGAACCCTTTAGAGTTCTCATTTTTTAGAGGTCGCATTAATAACTGCTTTTACCCCTGAATCGTGGTTTTTTAGAGAAACCTTTTTTGGGGGGACTAAAATTTCAACTTGTTTGAATACATGGTCTTAACAACCAATATTATTGTAACCAAAAATTTAAAAATCAATCTCTCAATCGAAAAGTGGTGCTCCCATAATCACCCCCTTTTTTTAGGGTTAAAACTACGACTTTTTTGAAATCATGTTCTTAACAATTGGTACTATTGGAACAAGAACTTCAAAATCAACCTCCAAATTGAAAATTAGTGCTCTTAGAATCACCCCACTTTTTTTTCGGGGGTAAAAATTACAACCTTTTCGAAATTATGCAATAACAATTGATACTGTTGCAACCAAAACCTTAAAATCATCCCTTGAATCAAAGAGTGGTGCTACTAGAATTACTTTAAAACTAGAAAAAATGATTTTTTTTTTTTATTATAAAAAATCATTAAAGACTATAAAAAAATGAAAATGAAAAAAATATAGGGGGAAGGAAAAAATATAGTGAAAAAACCTTAAAACAAGGTAGAATTATGATTTTTTAAAGTTAAGTTAAGAAAATAGTTAAAAAATAATAATTTAAAAATAGTTAAAAAATAAAAAATCCTTTCACTATTCTCTAACCTCCATTTAAAAAAGAAAAAAAATTTATAAGAAAAACTAAACAAAAACACACACACACATATATATCTCGATGGGGAAGAGGGAGGGGTTTTATTTTGGGGGGAGGTGGGCGCATGGCAGAGGGGGGAATTCCTGAAATCACCCCTCCCCCAACTAACTCCCCATCCAGTTGCAATGTTAAATCAATGTTGGAACAATGCAAACATGTCCAACCCTATTTTTGGAAAATAATGCCTATATATCGATGTTTTTCTGTAGCGTGCAATAAAAAACAATTATCAAATTAAATTGACACTACAATAAAAAACAATTATCAAATTAAATTGACAATTTTAACATGGAAATTCCATTGTTCTAAACATTGATATAGTAAT
>JASDQU010436773.1:81472-93263 GCA_032191745.1 Picea mariana
AGAGAGAGCTCTACTAGGGAATGAAACCATATTCCCACTGTTATTATCTACTACTTGTGGTGAGAAAATGTAACACCCTAGCTTTGATCCTCAATGTAACATTGCATATTTGTAAGTATTATGAATGGTCATGAGCCAAACAATGTAATATTTAAACATTGTACATTGAAAAATAATAAAAGGACTACATGGTAGATTGTAGATGATTAAGGACTAAAGTAATGGGAGGCTATGATTCCACAAGAGTGGGGGGGCTTAATGGGGGTTTTGAGGGATTTCCACATGCATGGAGTCTCAAGCCATCTTCATTAATCAGTTGGTCATTTAGCCATTTATCCCTTTAATTTATTCATCACTCAAATCATTGAATTCATGTAAGAGGTTGGTTGAGGAAGTCAACCCATTCAGTTATGACAACATGGGTTGAATGTAATCATCCTTAGGGGAAGATTAAGAGTCAAGCAAACATGGGCGAAGAAGATTTTTGAGTAGGAAGAGAGACCAATTTTTTACAATTAGCAAGAAGTGAGGAAAAATAGAACTGAGAATTGGGAATGAGTGGCCAACCATAGTGGGTATTGAAGACAGGTTGATGAAGCCAGTGATTGTTTTGAGAATGAGGCTAGTATGCTTGAGTGATTCCTACTGAGAAAATTACCCAATAACATTTGTAAATGTTCTGTGAACACTCTTGTTGCAGCTGGATTTTTTGGAGCTCCCAGTAGAGAGATTCCTAGTCGGTTTGTGTTGGAGCCCTAGATGAAATGACGAGTGTTTGAGAGATTGCGATGTAGAGAAGGAAATATCATCCCTTGGGTTGTGCAAACTTATGGGGAAGATAACTAGGTGGTTGGAATTATTGTAGGATTCACGCCACTGTATTTTAGTGGGTATTTGAGTTGTTACAGTGCACTGTAGACACTCATAGGAGCATGTCTGTCATGACCCTACATTCCACCCAATGTTTCTCCTGACACTTGAGTGAGGATCATGCAACACCACGATGTTTCATTTTGACGACATAACCAAACCAAAACCTACTCCTTCTAGACTACACCTTAGTCAAGGCGCACCCATACTATGTCCTGAGTTCACTTGTTCAATTACTTGTGTTCTTTACTTAACCAATTACAAAGTTCTTATACTTAGCCAAAATGATACCAATAACATGAAACCACAATAAAGAGACACAAATATGAATGGGTGACCAAACCGACCTAAAACCCAAGTTTTATTACAAGAACAATAGTGTGCCGAGCTTTCATCTTGTGCCACACAAATAAATATTACAAGGGAGATTTCACTCAGTTTACATGAATAGCCTGTGCAAAACACAAAGACCCTCTTCGTTGAGTCATCCAATGCCCTTCCTTCATTACCATAGTAAGAATCTAAAGCGAGTCACCTCCCCTTCATGCTTCATCTTTGCAGCACCTACAACCCTTGCCTTAGTTCATCCGTCCCCCTTTGTTGGTTTAGAACTTGTCACTTCATGACTTCTTGGATGATTTTCGTTTGGTCTCTCCCTTGGCTATGTAGGCGCCTAGCTCTCCTAACCGAAATGTCTCTTTTCCTTGTAGCGACCCAACACTTCACAACTTGTCCACATAACTCTTGGGCTGACCTTTGTCTAAGGTGCGTGCCTCCCTTAGGTGAGTCGACTGACTCACCTAAGCACACCCTCCTTTCTTCCAGGCGACTTTGTTGTTTTTTTTGGGCACCCAAGTCATGTCCACACAACCAATCATCAATACAATAATCTTCAACCGATGGATAAAGTTCGTTGCACAACACCTTGGTCAACTCCCCTTGGTGTGCCGGGTGCCCAAGGTGACTGAGCTCAACCAATACAAGCTTTCCCTTTGTTTGTTGGTTGGACTAGGTGCCTTGTCTTCTAAATCATCTGACCGATGTCGCCCTCCATTTCAGTCAACCCATCGTTTTGGTGATGTGCCCCTTTCTTCGTTTTGTGGAGTGCCCATTAACTTCCCACACCTTTCGTCAAGCCAACACCTAACTTATGCTATAAGAAATATTTAGGTGGAGTTGTTCCTCAACACAATGTGCGCCCAAGGAATCCCAACTCTCCCCTATATGAAGACTTTCGTTTCCTCATTCACACCAAGCATCCTGCTTTCTTGATTCGTTCATCTTGGTTTGTGGTGGAAGTGCATGCACTTTGTCTCAATGTCCCAAGCTTTTCATCCTCCCCCAGTCTAAGTCATTTTTGTCTTGATAACTCCCCAAAATCTACGATCTCAATCTCTACTCGAACTCATGTCTCTATCTGCGACTAAGTCCACTAGAAACCCCAAGTCCCTTCATCACATCACTTCATCTATGCACAATCTCTTCCCAAAGTCAGTCTGACCTCTTCTCCTAGAGAACCAATGTCTTCCTCCCAACTTCACTGCATCGACCCATGCACCAAAATGTCATCCATGACTGCATGCCATGTTTCATATTGATCTAGCCAAAGCTGCAACTCTGTCCTCTGAATGCTCCATGTCGCTGATGGCTGCTGTGATGACTGCCAAATTGCCTAAGTGTTGAAATCTACATGACCATCACTTCCTCCATACTCCAACCCAAGTCCATGCTTCTGCACATAGTTAGCTCTCACATCTCACACTAGTCGGGTAATCATCCTGGTTGTCACATCCAATCTATGAGTATGCACATCCCCACATCCTCAGTGATTTTTATCCACAACTCTTGTCTCTCTGTTCAACTCCTCAAGCTCAAGGAAAAGTTCTTGTCCTTCACCCAAAATATGCTAATTCTTCAACCCATCTCCACAACTGTTGCCAAGCTACCCAATTGTTGTTTGTACTCAACTATGGTAATTGTTGTCCTTTGCAACCCAACAACTATTGTCTTCATCATGCCAAAGGAAGATTGAAACCTTCCTCCAACTCACCAAGTCTTCATTCTTCAACTTCTATTGCGACACCTTTCTCTAAGGCACCCAAGGTTGCACTGTCCACTTTCTAGGTAGCACGCCCTCTCCCAAACTGCTCAATAGATAAGGTACTCCCGAAGGCCACCACAAACGATCCAAGTGAACGATGTGTCTGATATATGTTTTGTGGGCATGTACCTAAGGACTAGTCTGACTTCCTTAGGTGAGCAACCCAACTTCTCAAGTCGTTCTGCATCAAGCTCAAGGTTATAGATCTCCATCGCTCGTCTACAAAATTTTATGATCTACGCAGGGTCTTAGTCTTCTCTACCCACTTCCTCTGCATTCTCCAAGTCTGGCTAAGTGAGTGCCTTCGTTCCCTCCTTCATCTCAACCCTTAGATATTTTGGTGTAAGTGAATTGTCTAACCAATCCTCCTCAACTTCATCGCAAACCTGCTAGCAACATGGTGACTTGAGCTGTGTTTTCTGTGTGATGAATTCCGTAAGTGTTGCAATGGTCAACTTCAAATCGTCCTCTCTAAGTTGCTTCTAGTCACACATGCTCCTCAACTGGTTCGTCTTCTCCAAGACAAACTTTACCGATATCTCCAATGTTGTCAACCTTCGTTTACTTCATTCTTCTTGATTTATGATGCTCAAAGAAACTATGATTGGAGTCACCTCTCGCTACTGCACCATGTTACAAGGTCTGCCCACACTTCCACAGATTCCCTCAATCAATCTGATCGCAATACTTTTGGGATTTCATCCAATATTTCTCTTCATCATCATGGGAACACTTGACATTTTTGCTTCATCCAAGAACACCAAGCAACCCTCACGTGGCACAGGAACTACCTTGGAATACTTGAGAAAATCCTACCCCAAGATCATTTCATGAACGTCTAGTGGGGCCACCATCAAATCCCAAGTTCCAAACCAACTCCTAACTCTCAATGGTGCAGAATGAATCAATCCCATCACCGGCTTCACTCCTGAGTTGACCACCTTGAGTGCAACCATACTTCCCTCAGACTTACAATGGAGTGATGTAGCAGTTTGTTCACTTATGAAACAATTGTTGAAATAATGTAACTGCGAAGAGCATTCTTATTATTTTGTTATTGGATTAAATCCCCATTGTGGATTAATCATGTCATTATTATTATTTTTATTATTAGATTAATCCCCATTGAGGATTAATCAAGTCGGTAATTGTATAAGGACCAAATNATAAGGAAGTTTTTGCTGGGTTTTCTTCCCCTAGAGGGTTTCCCAGGATAAATGTTGTGTACTTGTGGATGTGTATTTCTTAGTGATCTTGTGGTTATTATGCTCTTATCTTTATGAAATGCAAAGAACTATAATATCAGCATAAAACATTAACAACAATGAGTCACTCCGGTGTCAACCAATGTTGCCACCTTCACCCCACTCATTGTTGAATCCACAAAATAAAGTTTGACTTCTCCATCTTGCGAATATTTTCCATGGTCCCTTGCCTTGAACTCGTCTAGACGCTTTGTCAACTCCTCTAACCCTTCCATCATTTCCTTTGACGATTCTGGCTGTGGGACACTTCCTTGCATGATGCACTTGGTTTTCATCCATTTGTTCCAATTGTTCTTTCAATGGGTAATTTGCTGCAAAATGGTTAAGGTTGCACAAGAAACAACCAATTAGCTTGCCTTTACGATCAAGTAATTCAACTTGCCTTTTTGTCGTGACTTTTCCTCTGTCTTGGGCGTCCTCCTTTGTGAGTGACTCCATCCTTGTTGAGTTCAAAGATTTGGTTTCATGCATGAGCTCTTCATTGCACAACTCCTGCCATGCACTGAATTGCTTTGTCATCGGACAATACTTTGTGAAATGGTGTCTTGAGCATACTTCACTTATGATAGAACTAATGTCTTCAAATGAATTAAGTTGTTTTGTGATGCTAACGACAGTGGACATGACTTCCCTCTCCTTAGGCAAGTCTAACTCTGAGACTTGGAAATCTTTGTTTGTTGAGAGAGTCTTATGTCTTTCATCCCATAAATCACACCATGTGATGATCGACCCGATATTCTCCAGGCTTCTATCCACTGCTTCCATGCTCATCCGCCATTCTTTATCAAGGTTTTGCTTCATTCTGTCGTCATTTTTCACCTCCATCATGTGCCCGTCACTCTTCACACATATATATTGTCTGCGATTGTTGTTGCAACTCTGTGATCATGTTCCCTTCCGTCACACCACAAAATTTCCTTTACAACAACCTAAATTCTCAACATGTGTGCCCCCTGCAACAACTATTTTGATTGTAGTAGTGGTGAAGAGCCAAATATGCTCTAATACCATATGTCATGAAGGTGACAATGTTGAAGAGCTCACCAAATCGCCCACTGAACTAACTCTACATATTCTGCTCTGATGTGCGATTCGTTGTTTGCTCTGATACCACTTGTCATGGCCCCAATCGGCCCAAGGTTTCGCCCGACACCTGAGGGTCATGCAGCACCATGATGTTTCATTTCGGTGACTTAACCAAACCAAAACCCACTCCATATAGACTACATCTTACTCAAAACATACCCATAATATGTATTGAATTCACTTGTTCAATTACTTGTGTTCTTTACTTAACAATTACATAGTTCTTATACTTAGCCAAAATGACACCAAGAATATGCAACCACAATAAAGAGACACAAATATGAATGCACGACCAAACCAGCTTGAAACCTAAGTTTTTATTACAATAACAACAATGGGTCGAGCTTGCAGCTTGTGCCACACAAATAAATATTTCAAGGGAGATTCTCCTCAGTTTACATCAACAATGTGTGCGAAACACAAAGACCCTCTTCATTGAGTCAGCCTTGCAACCTTCCTTCATTACCACAATCATAAACTAGAGTGAGTCACCTCCCCTTCATGCTTCATTTCTGTGACACCTATGACCCTTTCCTTAGTTCTCTGTCCCCCTTCGTTGGTTCAAAACTTGTCACTTCATGACTTATTGGATGATTTTTGTTTGGTCTCTCCCTTGGCTATATGTAGGCACACAACTCTCCTAACTGGCGTGTCTCTTTGCCTTGGAGAGACCCAATGCTTTGAAACATGTCCACATAACTCTTGGGGCGACCTTCATCTAATATACACACGTCCCTTAGATGAGTCATCAAACACACCTAAGCGCGTCCTCCTTTCTTCTAGTCAACTTTGTCATTTTGCTTGGGAGCCCAAGTCATGTCCGCACAACCGATTATCCAACAATATTCAACCGATGGATAACACTCATTACGCGACACCTTGGTTAAATACCCTTGGTGCATAGGGCCCCTAAGGTGATCAAGCTCACCCAATACAAGCTCACTCTCCATTCATTGGTTGGACCATTGCCTTGTCCACCAAACCGTTTGACTGACGTCTCCCATTGTTCCAACCAACCCATCGTTTTAGTGATGCACCCCTTTCCTCATTCGGTGGAGCGCCCCTCACCTGCCCACACCTTTCGTCAAGACAATGTCCAACTTATGCCGTAATAAATATTTTGGTGGAGTCATTCCTCGACACAAAACATGCTTAAGGAACCCCAACTCTCCTCTATATGAAGACTTTTGTCTCCTCATTCACATCGAGCATCCTACCTACCTGATTCATTTGTCTTGGTCTGTGGTGGAAGTGTGCACGCTCAATCTCGACTCCCCAAGACTTACACTGTATATCCTTGTGGATTCATATCCCCAGCTCAAGGGTGGCTTGTTGCAGAGAGAATCGATGCAACAAAGCCTACGGTTGGGAGGAACATCCTTCGTTTACAATCGGTTTTGTAATTTTTTTTGAAAGATAAGTGTTTTGATCATTGTGTTATTTATTGTTTAATGTTGTGGATAAATGTTGCATTTAGTCTGTAATTTATATGTATGAATGTTGATGTGTGCGCTTAATGGTTTATGTGCATGTTTAAATGGATGCATTCATGTTTTTAAATTATTCATCATAATATCATGCATGTATGTCATGTTGCATGTATTTTTCGCATTAAAATTGATATGCTAGTCAATTTTGTAGTAACAAGACTCAACTTTGAGAATAGGTATGTTACAGAGTGGTATAAGAGATTTTGTTTCAACATCCGACCTATATGGGCCAAAATCCAACGCGGATTTGAGAAATTCGTTGTTGTAGAATTTTAGTTTATGTTGAATTTGGGAAAAACAGTGAATTCAGAGCAAAAATTCCCAAATTTGGGTGAAATATGCATGTAATTTGGCTAAGGGATATCGAATTGAGAGTTGCAAGGTCAAGTTTGGCCATGGGAAGCTAAGTCCAGAGCTTCCATAGCGGACGAAAAAGAATATTTTGAAAATTATAATTTTTGGGATTTTTGAATTTTTTTGTATAGATGATGATGTGGACCATACTCGTGGCATGCACTGAAAGGGTCCACGTTGGCATCACCATGGTGGTACAAGGCATGGGTCATGGAATATATTTTGATGAATCAACGTCCCAGATTCATCCTAGATTTGGATCTTTTTGGAGTTTGACAAAAAATTGCGAATTATGCACATTTTTGCAGTTTGCCAATGAAGAAAATCGTCGATTGCCATTGGAACCTTTTAGAGTTCGGAAAAATTCTGCAAAGTAGGGACATTTTCAAAGTTCATTGATGAAGAAAATCATCAATCATCTATGTAACTTTTTAGAGTTAGACAACATTCAATGAAGTAGGAACATTTTTGTAGTTCACCGATGTAGAAAATCCTTGATCACAAATGAAGCTTTTCGGAGTTCGACGAAGTTAGGTAAAGTTTGGGGAATCGATGGCTTAGATCACATTCGATTTAGCGATAAACAATCATGATTCATATGAAAATTTGACGAAGTATGTTGAATCGATATTCGATATCATTTTTATTTTGAAATCAACAGTCTAGATCCAACGTGGGCTTGGTCAAGAATATCTAAGATTTTCAAAGTTCAACGAAATTATGTGAAGTAGGAAAATTTTCACAGTTCATTGATGAATAAAATCACCGATTGTCAATGGAGTTTTGGAGATTGCCAAAAAAGTGGGGGGTTTTTAGTTTATGTTGATCGACCATACAAGGGATTTTGTCAACTGTCGATACAAATGAAAGCATCAATCGACAATACAAAGAAAATCATCAATTACCAATATAGGGGATTTCGTCGATCATTGATGAAAGAAATAAGTCGATCATCGATGAAGGGAAAGGAGGATGATGACATGGCCGAATCAGGGGATGACAAGTAGACATTAGTGGTGATGTGCCATGCCATGTTAGCCATACCACTACATGAACAAAGATTGTCCAAAGCCAAAAACTTGTTTTGACCATAACATTAGTAGAAAAACTTAGAATTAGATGAAATTTAAAGGGTATGTCCATAGAGACGAAGACTACAAATGTGCCAGTGAGGGCCATGGGTCAATTCAGTTTCAATTTTCTAGAAAACACAAATTAGTGGTTTTTAAAGATCTAGGTCATGCTTAGTGACCATGACCCAGATAGAGATGAAATTTTTATAGTGTCCAAAAATTTGCATGAAAATATCCAATTGGGATTTTGGAAAAAATCAAAAGGGTTTTGAGCGAGGATTCCAAAACAGGGAAAAACTCACTAATCCTGGACATTTTTTGAGGATTTTTGAAATCTTTGGAGGAAGAAAAGGGACCCCAGATCACAAATGTGGAAAAATATATTTAGTCGACATTTTACATACTCAACAATTCGAACAACTTTGTCTCATGGAAATTTTTCTCAATTTTGCTCTGTTTTGGAGATAATCAATTTTGGCTAAAAGTTTCAAGTTTTGAGAAAATGTGAAAGTACAAAGTCGTCAATTCCATATTTATACAAAATTTGAATGGAGCATCAGATTCCAAATTTGAAAGTTGCTATGTATTCCCAATAATAAATTTTATATGCTTCCAATATAAAAAAAAATCAATTTCTTGACCTATTTTTTTTTACAGGTGGCATAAAATGGCCTCTCAGAAAAATTGCACCTTTGAGAACATGGCACAATTGAGTAAAAATTGCAAAATTCAGAAAGCTATAACGTTTCGCTCATAATTGTGAATGAGGCACAATAATATTTGTTGGAAATATGTTTTAGAGGAAAATGTTTCTAAAGAATTAGAATTTGGACTAGTGCATTTGTGTTCATAAATTGAGATGAAGAATGACTTGTAACCTAATTAATGAAATATTTTACAATATGCATAATTCTAACAGTTATTGTTGCATGCACATTTTTGCAGAATTAAAGGTATAGGAATAATATATCCAATTCAGATATGAGAACTAAAGATATGGATGACGCACAAGGATCTTACATCCATGGAGATGAAATCAAAGGATTAAATATCATCTTGGGAAATGCATAAATAGAGTCCAATGGACATAGAATCAGAGTGGAGCTTGTAAAGTTGATGAAAAAATTTCGTAGGGAAGTGCAAAGCTATAGAGAAGATAATTAAATGTTGATAAGAGATCAAGAGGATCATAACCAAATTAATTCTCAACTGCTATAGAGTTTGAAAAACCTACAAAAACAAATCAACAAGGAGTCGAGCATAAGATATGTATTTAGTGTAGGACATGCAAAAAAACTTACATCTCATGATAGGAGGGATGACTACAGAGAGCCAAAGAACTCACAAAGTGTTAGCAGGCATCACCATTCACCTAGACAGTCAACTAGAAGAGCACCTGCATGTTTAGAATTAAAGAGTATCCCAACTAGGTCCCTTGTCAGACATCAAAGGAGAAGACCCGAGTCAGATAGTTTGCAAGAAGAGCTCATGAGGCTTAAGCCACCAACATTTGATGGAGAGCATAGGAAGGGAGAAGAAGTTGAAGCTTGGTTATTGGGTTTGATAAAATATTTTCAGCTACCCAATTATTCATCAAATATGGAAGCGAAGATTGCCATATATCATGTTTAGGGGAAAGCTTCCATGTGGTGGGACTAGTTGAAGAAAATCAAGCATATTGATGAAAACAGAATCTCTTGGAAGTATTTTAAAAATTATTTTCAAAAGAAGGCACTTGTCAGCACATTATTATGACAAGAAGATGCAAGATTTCTTTGAGCTTAATCTTGGGAACATGAATGCGGATGAGTATGAGAAGAGGTTCTTGGAACTCCTAAGGTATGTGGATTTCATTAGGGATGATAAGGTTAAAATACAAAGGTTCTTGAGTGGGTTGCCATCATTCTACAAGGATACAATTACATTTGATGAGCCCAAGAATTTGGAAGAATCCATGAGAAAAACTAAGTATTTGTATGATCATAGGAAGACAAAATCATCTTTTCAAAGAGCTTGGGATGAGAAAAAGAAAGGTAAATGGATTAGAGAAAGAAATGATTCAAGCCACCTTTCTTCAGGAATAATTCAAAACCATATAGGAAAGGGCATCAAGCACAAAATGAACCCAATATGACAAATTCCTTGAGGAAAAGGCCGAGGCAACAACTCATAAAGTGTCGGGGATGCGAGGGGGACCACATGTATAAAGATTGTCCTCATAAAGGAGATAGGATGAGGACTATGCATAACCTTCGGGAAGTTGATATAGTGAAAGACATGGGAAGGGGCATGCCAAGTATTTATGGAACCTTGGAAATTAGACAAACAGACCATCGATCCCCCATGATTGAGGTGGAAGGTAAGCTTGATAATCAACCCATAACTATTTTGATTGATTTTGGAGATAGTCATAGCTATATAGTGTTGATATTATGGTAGCTGCGGGAGGTATTTACCTCCACGTGTAAACTTGACGAGAATAAAAGACTCCGGGAAGCAAGAGAAAACCCTAATGAGTTGGCTAATAACCCTAGAAGTCTTGTCAGCTCAAGAAGATAATTTATATTAGGTTATTATCCTCCAAAAGAAGAAGTCGACCAAAAATAATAATAACATACTGAACATACATGAACCTAGAAGGAGAAGTCGGCCCCAGTAAAGTCTGCCATATTACTATAAATACAGGCGACCATAACTCATTTTTCATAGTCTTAGAATTGCAGAGCAGCAACTGGTGTGCACTGCAGTTCCCAGTTTGGTGTGCACGTGTGGAGGAGAGCTGCAGCTGCAGCAACTAGTTTTCGGTTTTGGCTTGGACTATCTCTTGGATAGGGTTTGGACTATTTGATCGTCTATTGTTGGTTGGATGTCCTTGGAGGAAGATGCACTACACCTTGTTTGGCTATCTAACCTAAGGTTTGCTTCGAGAGTAATTCTCAGTCAAGGTTAAGGTGCTCAGAGGGTGGCTTCGACCTATGGTTGGGTGACAAGGGTATTGTCAATGGTAAAATGAGCACACATCCTTCATATTCTAACAGGTTATGGGCCTATTATCCCCGATATCTAGGGATAACTAGGAGATCATGTATCGAGGCCCACATGGTCCTAGACATGGAGTACCGAGAGCAGGAGTGACTTGAGCATGGCCCTTGAGGGCCCTTCTTTTCTTCTCAGCCATACTTGTCCTGTCAGCAGTACCAGCCTCCATCACTACCGGCCTGGGATTGCATCAGAAAAGGCTCTTGCTCCATGAGGTAATTGGTCCGAGGTATCATGGTATGTGTCATATTTGATCATTATAACCTTCTTATGTATGCATTAGATCTCTTTCATTTCAGATAACTACTTGGATCTTACACTAATCCACTTGACCACTATTGGGGTAATTGATGGGGTAGCTTAGCAAGTTGGTATTCATGGGTTTTGGTTAGCCACCAAGGGGGGTTTGCAGAACCATCGTCCGCTCCCCTCATATTATCACTTTTCATCTTAAAACCCCACTCATCCATCCCATTCCCCTAGTCTGGCCATTAGGATGACCATCCAGGGTAC
>JASDQU010436773.1:93363-118137 GCA_032191745.1 Picea mariana
AAGAATCATTGTCCCGAGCTAAAGAAAAGGAAGGAGAAACACGAAGCATCAATTGCCGAAGAAAAGGAACCTACAAAGAAGACTAAGTAGGATAGGAGAGACTTATTCTTCTAAAAGGTAACAACACTCTTCTTGTTTCTTGTACATATCTTGTTTGCATTGTCTCTGTACATATCTTGTATATCTATCTCTTGGAAGATAATGTGTTCCAAGAAGAACTATACCTATGGAAGAAAAAACAAGATGAAAATGGATATCATTAGATAATGCACATGAAAGGATGAAATACAAATCATGTGGAAGCTATTGCAAGATAAGCCAAATCAATCATGAAGAGACTTAAAAGAAGCAAAGATAGAAATAAGTCAACAATCGAGAGGAAATTGGAAAAAGACTTATGACGTTTTGTAGAAGACAACAAGACGAAAGCGTGGACTCTGTTAGACAAGAGAGCCAATTATATATTGCATAAGACAATAAGGGTGTAGATGGAAGCGTGGACTCTGTTAGATGGAGGGAGCTGATTATATGCACTCATACATGAAGCAAGAATTAGGAGGGAGCTAATCCTATGATCCATTGAAAATGATGAAGTATATATCCATGATAGCAGTCATAAAAGATAGTACGTGTTCAGTTCAACCATAGAAGAAGACTTCTTCGAAGAAAATCCTCTAAGTATTCCTGGTTGTCCACCCACATCCGTGATGCTATGATGAAAGAAAGAAATGGAATCTTTAGGGAATGGAATCTACTCCATGGTCCCAAGAGCTAAACACGAGGAAAAACATGAAGATTCCAAGAAAGAAAGAGAAGCCAGAACAACCAGTCATTGTATCAAGAATCATAAGATTGTCAGCTTGATATAAACTCAATAAAAGCAATCAAGCAGAGGAACTGAAAGTCGTGATGAAGAATAGTGTATGGAATACTTATGAGTGATAGCATTGTGAAGATCTAGAACTAGAGGTTCTCCCAGATGGAGGGAGAAGACTATGATGATTACTTGTTCCAGTAAACTAGACTTATCTCTACATGAGTCATTATATCATCCGCAACATCCATGAGTTGGAGTTCTACATCAGATGAATGCAAATAATGTTCTCCAGAGAAATTGAATAAAGAGCGTATGAAGAGAAATCTCAAGACTTTGAGGCATACCAGAAAGAGACTCTTGTATGTAGATAGAAGAAGATAACTTGGTGGAGAACCTCCAGTGCACAACAAAAGCGTGGTGAAGATTCCCTATAACATCAAGAAGACTACTCAATAGATTAGATATCATGATGATAGAAGAAGCGCCACATGGACACGTTCCCGTTTTTCCAACAATGATATACTCTATTGTTCAGAGCTACATAAAGCCTTCACAATGTTCCAGACTAAAGTACATTTGAAATCAAGCATTACATTATCCGTAATGAAGTCCAGAAAGGAGAAAGTGGTTCTCTAATACATATCTCCACAGATGAGCAGATAAGCAGACATTTTTGGTAAAGCTTCTATCCAAGATGAAAGAGTTTGCGTACTCAAGCTAGAGCTCGTGGAAACGACTTCCTTATTGAAAAAGGAAGAGATGAATCCCAGGTCGGGAGGGAGCACTGAAAATATTATTGAATACATTCATTTTCAAAATTGAAAAATAGTCCATCTTGGACAGATGCTTTCCTTTTCGGAAAGTGGATTGAGACTTTTGACAGACAACGATTTCCCATTGTGGTTAACATGGGAAATGGTACAAATTGCTGATGTATCATAGACAACGACTTCCCATTGTGGTTAACATGGGGAGTGGTCTAAGTCAGTCTCTCTTATTGAGGGTTACTCAAGAAGACTGGCCAACCTCGCCGGACAATGATTTCTCATTGTGGTTAACATGAGGAATGGTCCGTTTTAGAGGTTGATGCAGGACAATATTTTCCTCTTGTGGTTAATAGATGAAATAGTCCAGACAGTCATTCCTTAGGGTTTATAAATTCTCTCTAGGGTACACTTTGATTAGTGTAGGAGGAATGGCCCAGGGTGGGGAATGGTCTAGGTTCAACAATCAGGGACATGCATTCCTTAGGGTTTATACATTCTCTCCAGGGTGCACTTTGATTAGTGTAGGAGGAATGGCCCAGGGTGGGGAATGGTCTAGGCTCAACAATCAGGGACATGCATTCCTTAGGGTTTATACATTCTCTCCAGGGTGCACTTTGATTAGTGTAGGAGGAATGGCCCAGGGCGGGGAATGGTCCAGGATCAACATTCCTTAGAGTTATACATTCTCTCCAGGGTGCACTTTGATTAGTGTAGGAAGAATGGCCTAGGGTGGGGAATGGTCCAGGTTTACAAGACATGACAATTATTCTTCCTTGCTTGAGAAGAATATTCTAAATATCTCATTGTTTTACTTTGAGGGAAGATATTCTTTCAGAGCTCACAAATGTGAGTGAAAGATTGGCCCAGATGATTCAGTTTATATCATAATATTGTTTTTGTGCAGGTTGCTATCAGATGTTTGTTATGAAGACTATATAACAATAGATGTAGACTACTGTGGTGGATATGTTCCACTGTTCATGACTATAAGTTGCTGATCAAGTACTTGTGTGTTACTTGGTGTGGTAGTGTACCACTGGATTGTAGTTATGTACTACTATGGATAGACACAATTGTGTTCTATTTTTATTTTGATTGCCTTGAATACTATCAACAATTTATTGGAGATAATCATCATCCAGACGAATGATGAACAAAGATTTTCCAGATGGAAAATGGTTCAGAGCATTTATTCTTCTAGATTATAAGAATTTCTCTTGTATCACTCTATGGTGTGAGTGACTTATCCAACATCATGTCTGATTACTCAGATGAAGTATGGTCTCGAGAGATGATGCAGCTGATGGTCATGGTGATTCTCATGATCTAGTCATGAGATAGTCTAGACGACTATGTTGATGCTACCGGGTGGATGGTATGTTTTTGTGCTCAAGACCATTACCTGTAATACCTCCCTAGCTAGGAGGGAGTGTTGATATTATGGTAGCTGCAGGAGGTATTTACCTCCACGTGTAAACCTAACGAGAATAGAAGACTCTAGGAAGAAAGAGAAAACCCTAATGAGTTGGCTAATAACCCTAGAAGTCTTGTCGGCTCAAGAAGATAATTTATATTAGGTTATTAACCTCCAAGAGAAGAAGTCGGCCATAAATAATAATAACATACTGAACAGAAAGGAACCTAGAAGTAGAAGTCAGCCCCAGTAAATTTTTCCAGATTACTATAAATACAGAGCGCCAGTTCTCATTTGTCACAGTCTCAGAATTGCAGAGCAACAACTGGTGCGCACTGCAGTTCCTAGTTTGGTGCGCACGTGTGGAGGAGAGCTGCAGCTGCTGCAACAACCAGTTTTCAATTTTGTCTCAGACTACCACTTGGCTAGGGTTTGGACTATCTGATCAGCTATTATTGGTGCGCTATCCTTGGAGGAAGATGCGCTACACCTTGTTAAGGTTTGCCTAGGGTTTGCTTCCGAAGTAATTCTCAGTCAAGGTTAAGGTGCTCGGAGGGTGGCTTCGGCCTATGGTTGGGTGACAAGGGTATTGTCAATGGTAAAACGAGCACACATCCTTCATATTCTAACATATAGATCCTAATATGGTTGGAAGATTTAAATTAAAGAGATTTAAGCATGCAAACTCTTGGTTGGTTCGACTAGCCACTGTGTTGTAAAATTGTTTAATACTAAGAGGGGGTGTGAATCAATACTATCATTTTTCAATAATTTCAAACCACTTAATTATTAATGTTATCAAATCAAAACAAATGATCAACAAAAAGGTATAGTACACATAATTTACATGTGGAAAACCCAAATTCACAAATGTTCTTCTTATTTTCAATAAAGATTACATTTGATTTATGAGCTCCAACTCAAAGAAAACACCAATTCCATGTTTTACTAGCAGCAACTAGAAGGAGGATGCAACCCCCTAGATTTTATCAGCACCAACTGGAGGGAAGCCCCAACTCCCTAGTTTCTTCATCTATAACTAAAAAAATGTTGCAACACTTTGGTTTACCACCTTCAATTGGAAGGAGGCTACAAACTCCTTTGCAGACTCCAATCTGCCCTATTACCACCCAACCTCCCTTTTTATGATAAGTAATTCAATCTTCAAATCTTCATAATCTTCTTTGGATTCTGTTGCATATCTTCATTTTCTTTCTTGGCCTTTGACTCTGTTATTGATCTTCAAATTTCAAGCACATAGATACCCTCTTTCAACAAGAATTTTCATTTATATAGTCTTCCAATGGTCATGTACAACTGAACAATTGCACCTCTTCAATATAAGAATGTATCTCTTCATTATAAGTATGTGCCTTTTCTATGTAATATATTAATCATACTATTTTCATTAATATAATGTCAGTGAACCATTGTGCCTTTTAGATCGTTTAGTCACATTTTCAATTGGGTCAATAGATTTTTACTTAATTCACTTTTTACCTTACCATAGCTAAATACCACTTTTTATGGGGGTCATGAGGTAGGGAGTTAAAATGAGAGTGTAGAGGATGGTTGGAGTCAACACCTTTAATATAGAGAGGTGGCTCAGAGGAGGAAGGACCCTGGAATTTTTTCATGAATTGGTGTAGAGAGGAATGGACTTCAATAATTTGGCTATCGAGTTGTTCTTGGATAAGGTCCATTTTTGCATGAATGGTTGGAATGTTCCTATTTACTTGGGCCTGAAGGGAAGTAAGGTCTATACTCAATTTCTGATTGGTTTCTTCTTGATGGGTGGGAGCCATGAGGGGATGAGGGGTGGGTCCATGGATAAAAAAGAAGATAAGTGATATATAACACAATGATCAAGGCAATGAGAGGATACCAATGGGATAAGTGGGAAATAATGGTGTCGGGAAGGGTATGGGTCCACGGGGTGAAAACAAAAGGTATAAAATTATAGGTATCATAGCGATCAAGGATAAAAGGGGAATCCAATGAAATAGGTCTCAAATAACGGTGCAGGAAGGACCCAATTTTTTTATTTATTTTTACTCCTGCTGAGTTATACTCCAACCTGAATAATATTGCAGTGTTGAAATTCCCAAATTCTTAACAAAAAAAATGTGTAGTAATTTCACAACTAGAATGTAGGAGGCACAATTGGACGACAATAGATATTTTTTGTTCCTTTTTTGTTTTGTTTCTGTCCCAAGGGTTAGGGTTTTCACAGTTCCTACAGACAAGGGTTTTCCCTGTGCTATAGCTCTCTAATATATGTGTGGAGTCGAACAATAGTACTTGGCCCAATATCTTAGGGCACCAACTAAGGAGGCTAGATCATACCCTTATCCGTACTACCCCATTACCGATGTACTAGAGAGTATATTCCCGAGTATTTTTTTAAATGGCACTATAGCAGTCAAGCGACCGATCAATTGATCTAGGGATGGTTTCAGGATACCTAGGGGGATCTCGATATATGAGAGGTACGTGGAAGAGAAAGTCGATATACATGTGTTGTCTAATGCACTACCACTCGAAGGGGTACCAACATGGGTTACAAGGGTGTCCAAGAATGTGAACTTAAAAAATTCTTGTATTTCCTACATGTATGCTTCCCCAACTGCGGATTTATGTGCTGAATGATAGATCACTATAGTTTAAATACGTCGGAACACGTCTCTACCATGAAAAAATTAACCCACAATTCCAGCCAAGGAAAGAGATATGATATCACTTGTAAGGTACCAGATGTAATAGAATATGCATAAACAAAAATATTCAACAAATATCAATGGAACAACAAAATATTGAGAAGATAAATACCAGAAACTATACCTTTATTCAAATAAAACAGTGTTCACTTGTCTCTTCAAGGGGGAAACCTCTTGTAGAGCAGAGATCTATTATAATAATTCTCAAGACAAGTTTTCTCATGTCTCCTACTCTTATTTATACTAATTCTATCTTCTAAAGAACATTCTAGAGGAAGATCTTTCTAGAAGCGGAAGATTCTATCAGGTCTTCTAACATTGACTTGTTCATATTTATTAAATAGGCCTTATACACTAATGTCGTCCTTTATTACATGGAAAATATACTATTCTATCTACGTGAGGGGTTAGGGAAGTTAGGTCCCTGACATCGCACCCCATTTCTTGGAATCCTAGATAAGACATGGGATTATATTTATCATAAATGATAACCTTTAATTGAAATAAATACATAAAATGATGGAAGTATCATAGCAATGTGAAACCATTTACAACAAATGCAAATCTAAGTTGGCATGGATGTTTTATTTTATAAACATGAAACACAATTTTGACATAACTACTATAACATCACCAACAACAAAACAAACAAAGACACTAGAGGGATGTCAAAACTGTATATTAGATATACTAATAGTAGTATATCTTCAACAATGTTTGTTTGTAGGTCTTGCAAAGTGTCCCATACCAAGAAACCTCCTTTGAGATGACGACAACAAATAAAAAAGAATCCCATTCCAAGAAACCTCCTTTCAGTTGACAACATTGAATAATAAAAAGAGAAACCTCATTTATGATGATCACAAGAAATAATAAAAATTACTGTTGTCGTGCCCCCATTCTCCCACACAGAATTTAAAATTGTTGTGCTTCTTGGGGGTATGGAATAAAATCGCGATAACTTGTTGAAGCCACTAAAGATAATTGTGGTGCAAGGTCACTTGTCAGAGGAAACTGTTCTCATTTCCATATTCTTGTACCACTATGTCCGCTTACCGCTACATACCTCCCACACATCCTACGGTGTGATGCACATTCCAAGGATTTTCTTTCTTTTACTATGTGGCAGGTTGTCCTCAGAATGCACAACTATTGTAACACATCTGACCCCTAAGTACATTTTTAAGGGATGGGGTATAAATTTTTCCTCGGTTCCGCAGCTTCCTGAATCCCTTGGATAAGGGCACCATTGCCTTCTGCTCTCTGAGAGCTTTCCAACGACTATAAAATCGTCCAAAACCGAGTTTTTGTTTGAGAGTTATGGCCTTCCAATGTTTTTGGGGTGTCATTGGCCAATGGCCACCCCCTTCTCCACATGACTTCACTTTCCTCATACCATCCAACATGGCATTGTCGTGGCCCCGATCATCATTCTTTGGAAATGACATGGTCGTGGAAGAAAGGTTTATAGGGGAAAGTCTCTACCGATTCGTTCGAGACTTATTCACTTCCAAAACCTCGGTGCTTCTTATTTTCCCTTTTACCTTACCATGTGACTGATCCTAGAACCTATTCCCCCAGACTTCAACCTTTCCACTCTCTTTTGTACAACACTAAAGCTTCCCGAAGTCCCGAAGTTTTGAAGCCTCTCTCTACTCCAAAATCTATGGTGGAGTTTTGTCTGCCTTTGGATATAACAGTTAATATTTACTTGCACTTAACACATCGCTTGGACTTGAATAGAGGGGTGAGGTCCCACACATAATTCATGTCCAATCCCATGATGCCACGTGGATCTATCGAGACATGCCACATCACCATGATGCACGCGGGCCCATCCTATCAAAGCGTGACACTACAACAGGGGAAACTTCAGCGCTTCGACGCTTAAACCAATTTTCTCTATTTGCAAATCCTTCGGAGTCCCAAACCTCAGAGTCCTGCCATGTGGCTCCGATCTTCAACCATTTTGGAGCTTGTGTCTTATCACTCCAAACACCCGAAGTTCCAAAGTATCGAACTCCCGAAGTGGGTTCCTCTTGCATACGTGGCGTTCTGCACGGGTGTCCCTACTACCATCTGCCACCTGGAAGATACGTGGGGATGATGATACCTTGACACGTGGTACCCATCTCTCTAACCCTATACCATATACGATGAGTCAATAGGACATGTGGCTTAACCACATGTTGACATGTGGTGGCTCTGTCACACGGTCAGACTCCACCGTGTACTTTGGCCACGTCGTCTATTGACGTCACTATGGCCTTTGACCTTCGAGGAAACTACACATCTTGCATCCTAAATCACCCGAAGTGGGGTTTAGCTGAAGAGCCGAATAATGATTGAACGATCCATAATATTCCCTAGTTTGATCCAACAACAAACGAGGATTCATGGCTCTATGCTCTCGCGATCCATGAAATCCTAAGTCTTTAGTCCCAGGGGTAACTGACTGGGATGGTCATAAGGAATAATGACTGCTTTCTGTCAGTCATCCCTTCCCTTACTCTATCCTTCCACTAACACTCGATCTAACGGTCAAGAAGGATCCCGAAGGATTCTTATATCTATGGCCCATGTCACTTCGCAAGTTCGACGTTTGGGGATTCCGACCATTTAACACCCTTTTTCTCCTAGAGTGGTCAATTTCGGACTGACCTCGATGTAGATCCAACGACCAAGGGAGATCCTGAATATCCTCATATCTACGGCTCACGTTAATTCTTGACCAAGAAGTGAATTGGGGTTTAACAAGGGGATGAATCCCACGATAACGAGTAAATGACCGCCAACTGTTGGTCAACTGTCTAGTTACTGGTATGACAGGTCACCTTCAATGCATTTAGGACATTGCAATGTTCACTCACCCTGGAGCTCCGGACTCCCAGATTCTCGAATAACTTAACTCATTTTTGAGTGGAGCGAAGGGTTCCATGGTCCTAGTCCTATGGAATTTTTTCAAGCTTTAGAGGCTACACTCCTATCTCTTAGCCAAAAATTGGTTAAGGTCATGGGAATGAGCCTGAGGTCTCTTGGACAACTGGTTTGAAGGATGCGCCTTCCATTCACAGAACTCAAGTTCTATAACAGGGAAAGGTATTTTCAAGGGATCAACAAGATTGTATTAGTCCCGTAGAGTTTGTCTCGACTCTAGAATTGTGGAGTTGATCCTTGGGAAAATACCTTGAAAATTTTCCAACCAGCACAGAGGCCAAACTTGTCATATTACAACCATTCAAATGTAGAAATTTACAGAAGAACAATAAGCATTATTACCATCGATTTCATGCGAGGTACATTTTGACACAATATCATGCCATCATCCTCCTATATCTAGGAGGTATATGTATAACACAAATACAAGCATTCAAATCATGCATTTCAATTCAAGTGCACATGGTAAATGAAATACTTATCTATTACAAGTTGCAACCAACCAACTGAATGTGGGTGTTCTCCTTTCCACCCAACCATAGGCTCATAGGCATTCACTCTTAGTAATCTGGCCACCCCTGTGCCAAGCCATGATATCACTAGGGAAAATTCTACAAATTCTCATAGATCCTCTCTCTGGTACAACCTTTGCGAGGTTTATCAAGTGCTCCCTCAACATCAAGCTCACAACCTTCTTCTCAGGTTAGGTTTTCTGGGTTCTCTTTCCAAAATCAAGAAAGGTACCAGGGATGTTACTCTCCTCCACCTCTCCGGTAGTAGTAGAAGTTTCCATTCTTCCCCACTGATCTCAAGACCTCCACGAGGTTTATCATATGCCTTCCTAGTTGGATTTCTTCTGTGCAAGAGAGTCCCTTCACAACTACACTGTCCCTCAACGCCCTCTCATTCCAACACCGGTTTATTTCTAGCCAACACCAAGCCTGCGACCCTCTTTTTCTCCAGTCTGGGCTTCATAAATCTTCCATGCTCCAATTCATAAATCTTCCATGAGTTCTTTGATCTTTCTATTGCACGTGCTCGTGCATTCTTTTAAGCAATTCTCTTCCTCAGAGATCAGATTCCTCCTCTGTTTCTCTCCTATAATGAGAACAACTTATTCTTTCTATTATTCTTTGAATTTAAGAGCCTCACACACTCTCTTATTTCTATGGTATCTTTCTTCTCTTGCACACCCTCTCCTTTTTTTCCCCAGGGAGGTTCTGGACCTATACTATTCCTTCTGTCAGAAGGAACTCGAGTCAATCTGGGCTCGCAGGAAACTGCACTTTGTGTACTTCGGGCTTACAATTTTCTGTCTCCTCAGCCAAACCCTCCATGCTTCCATTCATTGGGGTAGTTGATTGTTCAAACACCATTCCTTTTCTCATTAAATTATTTTTCCTTGGAATCAGGATGAGGCTTATTATTTCAGAAAAGAGAATTTGGGTCATTTTGACATAATGAACCCTCTCTATAGTTTCCTCACTATTTCCTCTAGTGATATCATGGCCAGTACTTCAAGGATTCAACCCCCATAGTCAGTTATTTGAAATCTAAACTATAATACCTTTACATTGTTCACATGCCATAACATGGTAATCATAAGTAATGATTAATTACAAGCTGGGGGAAACAAGGGTATTACAGTCCCCTCCCCCTTCAAAGGAACATCGTCCTTGATGTTCTTTCTCAGTAACGTCTGTCATGCCTTTGTCATTCAATGACTTCAGAAATATTGGTCCTCTTTCTTGGCCAAGTCC
This sequence comes from Picea mariana, assembly GCA_032191745.1. Lineage (NCBI taxonomy): Eukaryota > Viridiplantae > Streptophyta > Pinopsida > Pinales > Pinaceae > Picea > Picea mariana. The sequence continues at coordinate 103,776 of JASDQU010436773.1, forward strand.
TTTCCAAACCCTTGGCCTTCGTTACTCGTCCTCAATAATTTTGGATAGAAAGAATATTAATCACAATTTCATGCAAAAACATCTTACCGTTGTGCAAAATTCAAGAGGAAAACTTTCATAATCTAACACAATACTTATCTATGCAGTTCATGGATTTGCATCCATATGGTTTTCTTGTTATCTTGGCTCACTGTTTTTCCTTGACATACCCATTGTGTGCATGATCCCAATCAAATGTTTACAAGAATTATCAAAGTCTCCTCTTCCTTGCGGTCACTCACCCTCCATGCCCAGGCTCAGGCATCCCCTTCTCTGTTATACAATCCCTCATGTGATCCATCTTTCCTTTCCAAGGATTTATTACACAAGAATATTTCTAGAGACTTCATTGAGCCTTACAATTGAGGTGTCCCTTTGACTTGCTCTATCGAGGCATCCCTTCGACTTGTGCTACCACAACACAACATATTCTAGGGTGATCATGGCTTACCACAAGGTTCTCATGTATCAACTGTTATCACCCTGTAATTTCCCAGGCTGAGGAGGAAATCGACAAGGGTAACCACAAAACCGCTTCGAGTCAAGGATATAACCCTCTAAGACTTAGAGAGGGATCTCTGTGTCTGATATAGCTTTCTTGAGATGAGATATTAGGCTAGTTATGCAGAACATAGGTTTGTTTATGGATTTTTGAATTGGCTTGGTTGAGACACAAAAAGAGGGCCATTGGGCAAAATGGAGTCAACGATTAAGGACGTTTTAATGAATAAATAACATAAACATATGTAACCATGCAAGGAAGTCACATCAGTGGATTCTTTGAGTTTGTAAAATGGAAAAGAAGCATAGATTAGGGTCCAATTTAAATGCAGAGCAGAGCTCATTTGAATTCTACATCCAATTTTCAGAAGAAAACATTAATATCATTTAAAGCCAGATTAGGGTGTCTAAGACGAATCCTAAAACATAATCTTCTTATAAATGATAAATAAAGAAAACAATATGTGAGACACGATAATAACAGATTACATAAGAAAGGTACTTCACCACATGATCATGGCACAAGAATCTGGGAACAAAGTCTTTGTATTTATCCAAGAAAATCACTAATAAACCTATGAGCATTTTTTACATTTTTTGGTCATCCCAAGTCCCAACCCTTTTTTCTTCAAAGTCATAGGCTTTATATCCTTTACATAACAGTTCAAGATCCTATAAAAATGGATCTGAAATACTTAAAATAGAAAAAAATCAAAACTAGTATGATATGTCAAATCTAGTCCTGATTTAAGGGTCAACCTTATCAACTAGATCTTCAACAATACTCGACAACATTCAACACTATCTAATATCTTCAATAACTTTCCAAGTGATGACAAGGCATTTAAAAATCTCGTTTTGACAAATAAGCAGTTTTTTAACCAAAAATTGAAAATCCACTTAACCTTCTCGCCTTAGCATCTGCCTCAAAAACTGGAAATGGATGATGATCTGTATCCTTTTAATATTTATCTTTCATTTGGAACCCCTTCTAGATGATCTGGAAACAAAAATCTGTGATTTGAGCAAAAAGATGAGCATTCTGCCAGTTTCTACGTTTGAGGTGGTTTACAGGTATAAAATAGAGTAGTATTAGCTGCCGAAAGTAGAGCTTTCGACATCTAATAACGCTTTGAGGAAAACGAATAAGCTGTCGAAAATCCTAAGTTTTCCACAAACTTTCAAAAGTGAAAAAATGGATTTTCTTTGATCTACCTACTCTTTAGGATCCTTATTTAGGTTTTTAGCAACTTCTGCTAGAGCTTTTAAATCAGGATGTGCTCTTGGCTTAGGATTTTTAATCCTTAGTTTGATCCTTAAACCTCTAACCATTTTAAGCAACTTACGATTCTCCTTGATCAATTTCTTATTCCTCTTCTGTTCCTTTACATGCATTTTGGATAACCTTTCAAAACAATCTCTTACCTCATCTGATGTGTTGCTTATAGTATGGTTTTGGGATTTAATGACCCTCTCAAGCAACTTAATCTATGATATTTCTTCTTTAAGATTTTCAATCTTTGATGCTGACTTCTTTGATTTGCTTGTTGATGCTTCATGAATCTCTAGGTCTGGAACCTCTGTTGAAAAAGGTGCTTCTTCAAAAGCATCTTTCTCAGGAACCTCTCCTTCTACTAACTCTAAATCCTCCTCTGAATCTGTATAAAGAATATTCAGGACATTTTTGTCAGGGGCACTAGCTTGCCCTTCTGTAGCTTGACTCAAATCAAGCTTCTTTTTAGCTCTCTTAGACTTAGAAGAAGAAACTGGCTCCTTTATTTGTACTGGGGAGATAGATCTTCTTTTCCTTTTACTGCTCATGGGTGTAGAATATTTCTTAGATGAGATCTTCTTCTTGTCCTTGGGCTGGGGTTTTGGTTCAAATTCTCCCTAGAAAAGAAGATGCTCCCAAGTACTATTACTCCTCTGCAATTCTTCAAGCACTATAATCTTGATGAGGCTATGATGAGAGAACCTACCCTGCACCTTCCTAGGTTTGGCATGGACCTGGTATGCCATTTTTGTCAAGCTTCTGTGAAGGTAGAAGGGCAGATTCAAAGGGCATCTACCTGTAAAATGGTTCATAAGGTTGAAATGGTAGAACATTACTCTACCATATCTACCTTCACATGTGATGTATACCTAAATTGCCTTAATAAAATGTTGCCACTTTTCTTCCAAGAAGGATCTAGGGATATCTTTCTTCCAAGTGATACATTTGTGTTCAGGCTTGAGATAAGACCTGAATTCAATGTCTTTAGTAGTGGTTGATTTGAACCATCTTTCACCAGTCCTAGGAATCTCTTTGCCGCTGCAACAATGGATTCATTAACCTGTAACTCAATTGTTCCAACTCTAGACTTGGCTCCATCAAAGGTCAATGCAAATGCCTCAGCCACACCTTGATGAAATCCTTGGAGTTTTTCACAAAACCTGTAGTAGCCAACATCTCTGAACATCTGGAAAATCTCAGGGTGAGATTCCAGATATGTTATGTCAATGAACTCCTTCCTAAACAGAGTTCCTCCCTTCTTCATCTGCAAAACCAGTTGTCAATACCTGCAACACAATAAAATCGGGCTTGGGGAGACACAGTGGCGCTGATAGGGGACAAATTAAAGTTCGGGCAGAGGAAAAATTTGTGATATGGGGGAAACGATTTGAATGAAAACCCTTGATAAAGAATGAAACTCAAATCACAATGATGATTGTATCATTCGACCATGACGGAAAACCACGTGATAGATCAGGTAAAGACAAATGATGTGGGCTTATGATGATCTTAGTTGGCAACAAAGAATTCAGATCTTACTAGATTAGGGTTTAAAAATCTCATTGAATAATCATAATCAGACATACATCACTTGCCAGGTCATGTCATTATCCAATTTCAGTCAATTTCGGCAGCACTTGAGATGATGATGGCGTGTGTACTACTGACGGTTCAAGAGTCCAATGGGACAAGCCGACCATTGAAAAAATTCTATTCTTTCAGCAGCTTAGAAAACCTTGCACATGCCATTTTAGTTGTCGAAAGTGACAACTTTCGACAGCTTAGAATGCTTTGAACAATGGCCCTTAGCTGCCGAAAGTGAAAATTGGGAGTTTTTCTAAATAAAAGTACAAACTCATCACTACTTGAAAAGACAAGTGAAAAACTCATCCTAAAGGCACTTAACTCAAGAATAACAAAAAATATTTCATCTAATGATCCATCCTATCACCTAATGACCATAACTTGGGAAAATTTATTCCAAGAGACAACAAGACCAACAAGCCAGGAACTCCATCATGAGGCCCACCAATCATATCTAAATCATCAGGTCTCCTATTATTATAGGACACTAGCATAGGCTCCAATTGGGGATGGCAACTCCTAAGGAGGTGTCAAGAATCCCAGCTCTCTGAATTCGTAAATCAAAGCCTTATCCATTGGGTTGATCCCACAACCTGTATTTTGATTTGTCCTGCACCCTAGTGACTGGAAATCAACTGATTATTCATTATGACCTTGACTGAGTCTTTGAAGTAAAACAAAAAGAAAAATAAACCACATACTTTCCCAATAAGCTTATTTGCATATGGTAAATATGATAAAAACGCTGATCTAATGATCTTATTTATATACATACACCCTATTCTAATCCTGAGAATGCTTGATCCTAATCAATATGAGACATCCAGTATAACCTGTCAAAAATTGGATCTGAAACCTAGGCTCTTTCACTGATTTTCCCCAAACTCAGATGTAGATCTGGTAATGATATGTGATAAGAATTTCTATCTTGATCTCCCTTACATGAAAATTGATCAATTTGAAAAAGCACTCAAACGCTGAAAATGTGTTGTGGACCTTCCACGAAAAATTTCTCCATATACATACCTATAGGATCCAAATAGACCAGAGTTGTTTCTTGGCACTTGCAATCAATCCATTCCATCTCTCGACCTTGTGTTGCTCGTGAGGTCTTCCAGTCTTCAAACATTTCAAGATACATTTTCATCTCATCTGATGGGTTTTGCACTGATATTTCTTTTGAACCAGACAATGGGGAAGATTGTCTGATCATATCCATATCATAACAATTTTTTAGTTCATTAGGTGTAAATGAAACCGGACTTTTAAAACACACATTATCCAGAATATTAGCTATCGGGTCATAAAATGCTTTAGATAATGGTGGCATTGGCTCTACTAGTACTTCATGGCTCACACTGTGACTTTCAACTAGAATTTGACCAGGATTCCCTCTCAAAATTTGAAATGTATCAAAGCACAGAAGCAGTGAATCAAAATGGATTAGCTCATCACCTGTTTCAGGCTTCCGGATTTCATCTGATATTTGGCCTTCAAAAAGATTAAGTGGTCGTACCTTTGGATTAGCTTTCGTATCATCCTTGTCCTCCTCAACTGATGCATTAGAACATTCCTCTTTCTTACTGTTTACAATCTGTTGGCAATTTTTTCTCAGGAGCGAGGAAAAACATAGGGGTAGGCAGTTTGCATTTTCTTAAAATTTTTCTGTGCCTTCCCCCCAATACTTTCTGCATTATGATCATAATTGTCATCATACCAATCAAGCTTGGGTGAATCATCCATGGATGAAAGGCCATTGAACATGCATATCATATCAGGAGAATATTCCTCCATCTTCTGATTTTGAACTTCATCTTCGACTGTGTCGTGGATTGAGTACACGAAGTAATTGTTATCCAAACCATGGTACCAAGGGTGAGCTGCAAAATGTTTGGGAACAATGAATTTTTCTTTCTCTGAAATCAATGGAACATGATGTCTTTGAACATCGAGTTTTTCTCTTATGCTAATCCGGTGAAACATTTCTTCCATGGTGTTGGCCAAAATGTCCAGTTTATCTTCTGAAGTTTTCAGCTGCTTGTTTTTTTTGTTCTTTACCTTTGACGTTTTGATCAACAAGTTGACCTCCACATCAACTGCAATGTTCTGCATTTCTTCAAGAGTTGCAGTGTTCCTTTCTCTTAATTGGAATGCCATCTTAGGATCAAAGGCATCTGCGAAATGCAAGTGATTTGATCCTGGGGGTGGCCTTATATCAACAGGCATTGCATGATATACCTTATTGAACCTTGTTGAAAGCTGTTGTACTGTTTCCCATGGCTATCTTTTCAAATGGTCATATTCTTCTAGGATGAGAAAGACATTTCTCATGATCACCCACCTATCTAAGAAAACTTGCATGAACTGATGAAAATTTTCGATGCTTGCAGCTGGAAGGTTTTTAAACCAATTTTTAACTTTGCCTTGCAAAGACAAGGCAAACATCCTGATATAGACATCGTCATCTTCAACCTCCTAAAGGTCAAGGAAATGTTCAAACCTCTGGATATGTTTTTCAGTAGTGATATTGGCATTCTCTCCATCAAATCTAGGCAGCTTATTGTTATAATTGGCGGGGAAATCATGGAAAATAGGAGGCATATCTAGGGGCTTGTATCTGTCTGGGATCTTTGTAGATATAGGAGGTAAGGAAAGGGGCTGATGGTTAACTGGAATTTCAAACATGGGAGGAGATGAAGCATGATATTTGTGCCTTACTGGACTATCTTTAGATATGGGAGTGTATACTAGAGCTATAGGTAAAGGCTGAATATTTTGAGGTTCTTGAGCTTGATCATGATCATTATGAGCATCAATAATTAATTCTTGACCTGGATTATAATATGAGAGAATACAATTACATATAAAGCCAACGATATCTTAGATATAATTTGAGTTCGAATACTTGATCTTTCCAGGTTGCCTTGCCATGTTTCAAGTCTTTCCTCCAGTGGAGTCTTCGAATTGGAACTGATCTGGAGATTGGAGTCGCCAGGTGAATGATCTTAGCCTTCTTGTGTCTGGTCACTGTCCACCATCAATGATTAGATCTGGAACTTTGAAGTGTACTACTGGGGAAAGTTCCCCAGTATGGTTGCCATTCCGTTATCACCCTATAATTTCCCAGGCCGAGGAGGAAATCGGCAAGGGTAACCACAAAACCGCTTCGAGTCAAGGATCTAACCCTCCAAGACTCAGAGAGGGATCTCTCTGTCTAATATAGCTTTCTTGAGATGAGACACTAGGCTAGTTATGCAAAACATGGGTTTTTTTATGGATTTTTGAATTGGCTTGGTTGAGACACAAAAAGAGGGCCATTGGGCAAAATGGAGTCAACAATTAAGGATGTTTTAATGAATAAATAACAGAAACATATGTAACCAGGAAAGGCAGTCACATCAGTGGATTCTTTGAGTTTTTAAAATGGAAAAGAAGCATAGATTAGGGTCCAATTTAAATGCACAACAGAGCTCATCCGAATTCTACATCCAATTTTCAGAAGAAAACATTAATATCATTTAAAGCCAGATCAGGGTGTCTAAGACAAATCCTGAAACATAATCTTCTTATAAATTATAAGGAAAGAAAACAATATGTGAGATAAGATAATAACAGATTACATAGAAAGGTACTTCACCACATGATCATGACACATGAATTTGGGAACAAAGTCTTTGTATTTTTAAGCCTTAGTTTGATCCTTAAACCTCAAACCATTTTAAGCAACTTACGATTCTCCTTGAGAAAATTCTTATTCCTCTTCTGTACCTTTACATGCATTTTAGCTAACCTTTCAAAACAATCTCTTACCTCATCTGATGTGTTGCTTATAGTCTGGTTTTGGGATTTAATGACCCTCTTAAACAACTTTATCTCTGATATTTCTTCTTTAAGCTTTTCAATCTTTGATGCCGACTTCTTTGCTTTGCTTGTTGATGCTTCAGGAATCTCCAGGCCTGGAACCTCTGGTGAAAAAGCTGCTTCTTCAAAAGAAGCTTGCTTAGGAACCTCTCATTCTACTGACTCTAAATCCTGCTCTGAATATTTATAAGGAATATTCATGACATTTTTTTCAAGGGCACTAGGTTGTCTTTTTTTAGCTTGACTGAAGTCAAGCTTCTTTTTAGCTCTCTTAGACTTAGAAGAAAAAACTGGCTTTTTTATTTGTACTGGGGAGATAGATCTTCTTTTCCTTTTACTGCTCATGGGTGTAGAATATTTCTTGGATGATATCTTCTTCTTGTCCTTGGGCTGGGGTTCTGGTTCAAATTATCCCTAGAAAAGAAGATGCTCCCAAGTCTTATTACTCCTCTGCAATTCTTCAAGCACTATAAGCTTGATGAGGCTATGATGAGAGAGCCTACCCCGCACCTTGCTAGGTTTATCTTGTACCTGGTGTGTCATTTTTGTCAAGCTTCTGTGAAGGTAGAAGGGCAGATTCAAAGGGCATCTATCTGTAAAATGGTTGATAAGCTTGAAATGGTAGAACATTACTCTACCATATCTGCCTTCACATGTGATGTATACCTGAATTGCTTTAAGAAAATGTTGCCACTTTTCCTCCAAGAAGGATCTAGGGATATCTTTCTTCCAAGTGATACATTTGTGTTCAAGCTTGAGATAAGACCTGAATTCAATGTCTTTAGTAGTGGTTGATTTGAACCATCTTTCACCAGTCCTAGGCATCTCTGTTACTACTGCAACAATGACTTCATTAACCTGTACCTCAATTGTTCCAGCTCTGGCCTTGGCTCCATCAAAGGTCAATGCAAATGCCTTAGCCACACCTTGATGAAATCCTTGGAGTTTTTCACAAAACCTGTAGCAACCAACATCTTTGAACATCTGGAAAATATTAGGTTGAGATTCCATATATGTTATGTCACTGAGCAGAGCTCCTCCCTTCTTCATCTGCAAAACCAATTGTCAATACCTGTAATACAATAAAATCGGGCTTGGGGAGACACAATGGAGCTGATAGGGGACAAATTGAAGTTCGGGCAGAGGAAAAATGTGTGATATGGGGGAAAATATTTGAACGAAAACCATTGATAAAGAATGAAACTCAATTCACAGTGATGATTGTATCATTCGACCAAGACAAAAAACCACGTGATAGATCAAGTAAAGATGAATGATGTGGGCTTATGATGATCTTAGTTGGCAGTAGAGAATTCAGATATTACTAGATTAGGGTTTACAAATCTCACCGAATAATCATAATCAGACATACATCACTTGCCAGATCGTTTCATTATCCAATTTCAGTCAATTTCGGCAGCACTTGAGATGATGATGTTGTGTGTACTACCGATGGTTCAAGAGTCCAATGGGACATACCGATCGTTGAAAAAATTATGCGCTTTCGACAGCTTAGAGAACCTTGCACATTCCGTTTTAGCTGCTGAAAGTGACAGTTTTCGGCAGCTTAGAATAATTTGAACAATGGCCCTTAGCTTCCAAAAGTGAAAATTGGGAGTTTTTCTAAATAAAAGTAGAGACTCATCACTTCTTGAAAAGACAAGTGAAAAACTCATCCTAAAGACACTTAACTCAAGAATAACAAAAAATATTTCATCTAATGATCCATCCTATCACCTAATGACCATAACTTGGGAAAATTTATTCTAAGAGACAACACGACCAGCAAGCCAAGAACTCCATCATGAGACCCACCAATCATATATGAATCATCAGGTCTCCTATCATCATAGGAAACTAGCATAGGCTCCAATTGGGGATGGAAGCTCCTTAGGAGGTTTCAAGAATCCCAGCTCTCTGGATTCGTAAATTAGTGCCTTATCCATTAGGCTGATCCCACAACCTGTATTTTGATCTATCCTGCACCCTAGTGACCAAAAATCAACTGATTATTCATTTCGACCTTGACCGAGTCTTTGAAGTAAAACATAAAGAAAAATAAACCACATACTTTCCAAACAAGCTTATTTGCATATGGTAAATCTGATAAAAACACTGATCTGATGATTTTATTTATATAGATACACCCTATTCTAGTCTTGAGAATGATTGATCTTAATCAATATGAGACATCCAGTATAACCTGTCAAAAATTGGATCTGAAACCTGTTCTCTTTCACTGATTTTCCCCAAACTCAGATGTAGATCTGGTAATGATATGTGATAAGGATTTCTATCCCGATCTCCCTTACATGAAAATTGATCAATCTGAAAAACCACTAAACTGCTGAAAATGTGTTTTGGACCTTCCATGAAAAATTTCTCGATGTACATACCTATAGGATCCAAATAGACCTGAGTTGTTTCTTGGCATTTGCAATTAATCCATTCCATCTCTTGACCTTGTGTTGCTCATGAGGTCTTCCAATCTTCAAACATTTCAAGATATGTTTGCATTTAGTCTGATGGGTTTTGCACTGATATTTCCGCTGAACCAGACAATGGGGAAGACTGTTTGATCATATCCATATCATAACAATTTTTTAATTCATTAGGAGTAAATGAAACCAGAATTTTATAACACACATTATCCAAAATATCAGCTATCAGGTCATAAAATGCTTTAGATAATGGTGGCATTGGCTCTACTGGTACTTCATGGCTCACACTGTGACTTTCAACTAGAATATAACCAGGATTCCCTCTCAAAATTTGAAATGAATTAAAGCACAGAGGCAGTGAATCAAAATGGATCAGCTCATCACCTATTTCAGGCTTCAGGATTTCATCTGATATTTGGCCTTCAAAAATATTTAGTGGCTGTACCTCTGGATCAACTTCCGTATCATCCTTGTCCTTCTCAATTGATGCATTAGAAAATTCCTCTTTCTTACTGTTTACAATTTGCTGGCAATGTTTTCTCAGGAGCGAGGCAAAACATAGGGGTAGGCAGTTTGCATTTTCTGTGCCTTCCCCGCCAAGACTTTTTGCATTATGATCATAATTGTCATCGTACCAATCAAGCTTGGGTGAATCATCCATGGATGAAAGTCCATTGAACATGCATATCATATCAGGAGAATCTTCCTCCATCTTCTGATTTTTAACTAGATCTCCGATTGTGTCGTCGATTGAGTACATGAAGTAATCGTTATCCAAACCATGGTACCAAGGGTGAGCTGCAAAATGTTTGGGAACAATGAATTTTTCTTTCTTTGAAATTAATGCAACATGATGTCTTTGAACATCGAGTTTTTCTCCTATGCTAATCCAGTGCAACATTTCTTCCATGGTGCTGGCTAGAATGTCCAGTTTAGCTTCTAAAGATTTCAGCTGCTCCTTTTCTTTTTTCTTTACCTTTGACCTTTTGATCAACATGTTGGCCTCCACATCAACTGCAATGTTCTGCATTTCTTCAAGAGTTGCAATGTTCCTTTCTCTTAATTGGAATTCCATCTTAGGATCAAAGGCATCTGGGAAATGCAAGTGAGATGATCCTGGGGGTGGCCTTATATCAACAGGAATTGCATGATATACCTTATTGAACCTTGTTGAAAACTGCTATACTATTTCCTCTGGCTGTCTTTTCAAATGGTCATATTCTTCTAGGATGAGAAAGACATTTCTCATGATCACCCACCTATCTAAGAAAACTTGCATGAACTGATGAAAATTTCTAATGCTTGTAGCTGGAAGGTTTTTAAACCAATTTTTAACTTTGCCTTGCAAAGACAAGGCAAACATCCTTATAGAGACATCATCATCTTCAACCTCCTAAAGGTCAAGGAAATGTTCAAACCTCTGGATGTGTTTTTCAGCAGTGATATTGGCATTCTCTCCATCAAATCTAGGCAGCTTATTGTTATAATTGGTGGGGAATTCATGGAGAATAGGAGGCAAATCTAGGGGCTTGTATCTATCTGGGATCTTTGCAGATATAGGAGGTAAGGAAAGGGGCTGATGGTTAACTGGAATTTCAACCATGGGTAGAGATGAAGCATGAGATTTGTTCCTTAATGGACTATCTACAGATATGGGAGTGTATACTAGAGCTATAGGTAAAGGCTGAATCTTTTGAGATTCTTCAGCTTGATCATGATCATTATGAGCATCAATAATTAATTCTTGACCCGGATTGTAATAGGAGAGAATACAATTACAAAGAAAGCCAACGATATCTTGGATACAATTTGAGTTTGAATACTTGATCTTTCTAGGTTTCCTTGCTATGTTTCAGGTCCTTCCTCCAGTGGAGTCTTCGAATTGGAACTGATCTGGAGATTAGAGTCGCAAGGTGAATGATCTCAACCTTCTTGTGTTTGGTCACTGTCGACCATCAGTGATCAGATCTTCAAATTTGAAGTGTACTACTGGGGAAAGTTCCCTAGTATGGTCGCCATTCCGTTATCACCATGTAATTTCCCAGGTTGAGGAGGAAATCGACAGGGGTAACCACAAAACCGCTTTGAGTCAAGGATTTAACCCTCCAAGACTCAGATAGGGATCTCTCTGTCCGATAAAGATTTCTTGAGATGAGATATTAGGCTAGTTATGTAGAACATGGGTTTGTTTATGGATTTTGGAATTGGCTTGGTTGAGACATAAAAAGAGGGCCATTGGGCAAAATGGAGTCAACGATTAAGGACGTTTTAATGAATAAATAACAGAAACATATGTAACTAGGCAAGGCAGTTACATCAGTGGATTCTTTGAGTTTGTAAAATAGAAAAGAAGCATAGATTAGGGTCCAATTTAAATGTAGATCATAGCTCATCTGAATTCTACATCCAATTTTAAGAAGAAAACATTAATATCATTTAAAGCCAGATCAGGGTGTCTAAGACAAATCCTGAAACATAATCTTCTTATAAATGATAAAGAAAGAAAGCAATATGTGAGACAAGATAATAACATATTACATAAGAAAGGTACTTCACCACATGATCATGACACGAGAATCTCGAAACAAAGCCTTTGTATTTTTAAGCCTTAGTTTGATCCTTAAACCTCTAACCATTTTAAGCAACTTACAATTCTCCTTGAGCAATTTCTTATTCCTCCTCTCTTCCTTTCCATGCATTTTAGCTAACCTTTCAAAACAATCTCTTACCACATATGATGTGTTGCTTATAGTCTGGTTTTGGGATTTAATGACCCTCTTAAGCAACTTCATCTCTGATATTTTTTCTTTAAGCTTTTCAATCTTTGATGCTGACTTCTTTGCTTTGCTTGTTGATGCTTTAGGAATCCCCAGGTCTGGAACCTCTGGTGAAAAAGGTGCTTCTTTAAAAGCAACTTGCTCATGAACCTCTCCTTCTATTGACTCTAAATCCTCCTCTGAATCTATATAAGGAATATTCAAGACATTATTGTCAGGGGCACTAGATTTCCCTACGATAGCTTGACTGAAATCAAGCTTCTTTTTATCTCTCTTAAACTTAGAAGAAGAAACTAGATCCTTTATTTGTACTGGGGAGATAGCTCTTCTTTTCCTTTTACTGCTCATGGGTGTAGAAGATTTCTTGGATGAGATCTTCTTCTTGTCCTTGGGCTGGGGTTTTGGTTCAAATTCTCCCCAGAAAAGAAGATGCTCCCAAGTCTTATTACTCCTCTGCAATTCTTCAAGCACTATATGCTTGATGAGGCTATAATGAGAGAGCCTACCCTGCACCTTGCTAGGTTTGACCTGGACTTGGTGTGTCATTTTTGTCAAGCTTCTGTGAAGGTAGAAGGGTAGATTCAAAGGGTATCTACCTGTAAAATGGTTTATAAGCTTGAAATGGTAGAACATTACTCTACCATATCTACCTTCACATGTGATGTATACCAGAATTGCTTTAAGCAAATGTTGCCACTTTTCTTCCAAGAAATATCTAGGGATATCTTTCTTCCAAGTGATATATTTGTGTTCAGGCTTGAGATAAGACCTGAATTCAATCTCTTTAGTAGTGGTTGATTTGAACCATATTTCGCCAGTCCTAGGCATCTTAGTTGCTGCTGCAATAATGGATTCATTAACCTATACCTCAATTGTTCCAACTCTGGCCTTGGCTCCATCAAAGGTCAATGCAAATGCCTCAGCCACACCTTGATGAAATCCTTGGAGTTTTTCACAAAACTTGTAGCAGCCATCATATCTGAACATCTGGCAAATCTCAAGGTGAGATTCCAAATATGTTATGTCATTGAGCTCCTTCTTGAGCAGATCTCCTCCCTTCTTCATCTGCAAAACCATTTGTCAATACCTGCAATACAATAAAATCGGGCTTGGGGAGACACATTGGCGCTGATATGGGATGAATTGAAGTTCGGGGAGAGGAAAAATGCGTGATATGGGGGAAAATATTTGAAAGAAAACCCTTGATAAAGAATGAAACTCAAATCACAGTGATGATTGTATCGTTCGACCAGGACGAAAAACCACGTGATAGATGTTGATTAAGGTTGGTTGTCATTCATGTCAACCCTTGAAGAAAGACCCACAACATAAAGGCTTGGGTAATGGACCCAATAGTGTTTGATGTAAATATGACTCATTATTGTTTTGTCATGGTTGATAAGAAGTAAATATGGATGAACTCCAAAGCGGTCCCCTTATGGTGAAATCCCTCACGAGAAGACGCTTTGTGGAGTAAGACAACCCATGCTTAATTGTGGAATAATGAGATGAAGAAAAATGAATTTGTCAGGGAAAATATCCTATATGGATAGTTCTTGTCATGTAATTTCCGGTGGTATGTGGAACGTCACATAATTCCTCACGGTTAGAGAGTTATGGCCATGAGAAGTTGGAGACCCCAGGTTTGGGTAATGTACCCAAGTTTGTTTGATGGGTAACGGTATGAGTTATGATATATTTTCAGATAATGCTATTATATATGGATAGTACATGTCATTCCATTTCTGGTGGTATGTAGAACGTCACATAACTCCTCACAGTTTGAGAGTTATGGCCTTACGAAGTTGGAGGACCCTCATATGTCATCTAGAAGCCCCAAAAGGTCAAAGTAATCAAAGTGGTTTAAGAGATTTTAAAAGGTAAAT
>JASDQU010436773.1:127130-146231 GCA_032191745.1 Picea mariana
TTATGGTACAGGTTGATTACAGGTTGGTGCATGGTTGATGCACTTGTTTATGGTACATGTTGATTATAGGTTGATGCATGGTTGATGCATGGTTCAAATTTATTGGTACAGGCTTACAGTGGTATATCTCATAGTGATAGTGTGACAGTGGTTCCATCATTCTACTTCTACTTCAGGGTGGGAGGATGGGGCAAGGACATGTGGTTGTAGCCACCTTCTGGTTGTAGCCGGAGAACATTGGGGGTTGTAGCCTCCTTCTGGTTGTAGCCAGAGATTTGGGGAGTTGAAGCTTCCCTCAGGTTGTAGCCTGAGAAACTAGGGGGTTGGAGCCCCCTTCCAGTTGCAGCTAGAAAAAAAAGGAAGTTGGTGCTTCCAATGAATGTAATTCTTCAAGACATATAAGAAAAAACATTCCGTGGTTTTCTCCCGATCTGGGTTTCCACATAAAACACTGGTGTACTGTGTATGTGTGTGATTGTTTATTTATTACTGCTCATTATTGGATAATAATTCTACATTGATATAACATTTGAAGAAAAGGATTATAATTACATTATTACTGATTCACCCCCCCTCTCAGTAATCCAACGATATATTAGGTAAAGATGAATGATGTGGGATTATGATGATCTTAGTTGGCAGTAGAGAATTCAGATCTTACTAGATTAGGGTTTAAAAATCTCACCGAATAATCATAATCAGACATACATCACTTGCCAGATCGTGTCATTATCCAATTTCATTCAATTTCAACAGCACTTGAGATGATGATGGTGTGTACTACCGACGTTTCAAAAGTCCAATGGGACAAGCCGACCGTTGAAAAAATTCTGCACTTTCGACAGCTTAGAGAACCTTGCACATGCCATTTTAGCTACCAAAAGTGACAACTTTTGGTAGCTTAGAATGCTTTGAATAATGGCCCTTAGCTGTCGAAAGTGAAAATTGAGAGTTTTTCTAAATAAAATTATAGACTCATCACTTCTTGAAAAGACAAGTGAAAAACTTATCCTAAAGACAATTAACTCAGGAATAACAAAAAATCTTTCATCTAATGATCCATCCTATCACCTAATGACCATAACTTGGGAAAATTTATTCCAAGAGGCAACAAGACCAACAAGCCAGGAACTCCGTCATGAGACCCACCAATCATATATGAATCATCATGTCTCCTATCATTATAGGACACTAGCATAGGCTCCAATTGGGGATGGCATCTCTTGAGGAGGTATCAAGAATCCCATCTCTCCGGATTTGTAAATCCGTGCCTTATCCATTGGGCTGATACCACAACTTGTATTTTGATATGTCCTGCACCCTAGTGACCGTAAATCAACTGATTATTCATTCCAACCTTGACTGAGTCTTTGAAGTAAAACAGAAAGAAAAATAAACCACATACTTGCCCAACAAGCTTATTTGCATATGGTAAATATGATAAAAACACTGATCTGATGATCCTATTTATATACATACACCCTATTCTAATCCTGAGAATGCTTGATCCTAATCAATATGAGACATCTAGTATAACCAGTCAAAAATTGGATCCAAAACCTGGGCTCTTTCACTGATTTTCCCCAAACTCAGATGTAGATCTGGTAATGATATGTGATAAGGATTTCTATCCTGATCTCCCTTACATGAAAATTGATCAATCTGAAAAACCACTAAACTGCTGAAAATGTGTTGTGGACCTTCCACGAAAAAATTCTCCATGTACATACCTATAGGATCTAAATAAACCTGAGTTGTTTCTTGGCATTTGCAATCATTCTCCATGAAAAAATTCTCCATGTACATACCTATAGGATCCAAATAAACCTGAGTTGTTTCTTGGCATTTGCAATCAGTCCATTCCATCTCCTGGCCTTGTGTTGCTTGTGAGGTCTTCTATTCTTCAAACATTTCAAGATACGTTTGCATTTCATCTGATGGGTTTTGCACTGATATTTCTGCCGAACTAGACAATGGGGAAGACTGTCTGATCATATCCATATCATAACACTTTTTTAATTCATTAGGACTAAATGAAACCAGACTTTAAAAACACACATTATCTAGAATATCGGCTATCGGGTCATAAAATGATTTAGATAATGGTGGCATTGGCTCTACTGGTACTTCATGGCTCACATTGTGACTTTCAACTAGAATCTGACCAGGATTCCCTCTCAAATTTTGAAATGAATTAAAACATAGAGGTTGTGAATCAAAATGGATCATCTCATCACCTGTTTCAAGCTTCAAGATTTCATCTGATATTTGGCCTTCAAAAAGATTTAGTGGCTGTACCTCTGGATTAACTTCTGTATCATCCTTGTCCTCCTCAATTGATACATTAGAACATTCCTCTTTCTTAGTGTTTACAATATGCTGGCAATGTTTTGTCATTTGTGAGACAAAACATAGGGGCAGGCAGTTTGCATTATCTTGAACATTTTCTGTGCCTTCCCCCCCAAGAATTTCTACATTATGATCATAATTGTCATCGTACCAATCAAGCTTGGGTGAATCATCCATGGATGAAAGGCCATTGAACATGCATATCATATCAGAAGAATATTCCTCCATCTTCTGATTTTGAACTTCATCTTCGACTGTGTCGTGGATTGAGTACATGAAGCAATCATTATCCAAACCATGGTACCAAGGGTGAGTTGCAAAATGTTTGGGAACAATGAATTTTTCTTTCTCTGAAATCAATGGAACATGATTTCTTTGAACATCGAGTTTTTCTCTTATGCTAATATAGTGCAAAATTTCTTCCATGGTGCTGGCCAGAATGTCTAGTTTAGCTTCTGAAGATTTCAGTTGTTCCTTTTCTTTGTTCTTTACCTTTGACCTTTTGATTAGCAAGTTGGCCTCCACATCAACTGCAATGTTTTTCATTTCTTCGAGAGTTGCAGTGTTCCTTTCTCTTAATTGGAATACCATCTCAGGATCGAAGGCATCTAGGAAATGCAAGTGAGCTGATCCTGGGGGTGGCCTTATATCAACAGGCATTGCATGATATACCTTATTGAACCTTGCTGAAAAATATTGTACTGTTTCCCTTGGCTGTCTTTTCAAATGGTCATATTCTTCTAGGATGAGAAAGACATTTCTCATGATCACCCACCTATATAAGAAAATTTGCATGAACTGATGAAAATTTATGATGCTTGCTGCTGGAAGGTTTTTAAACCATTTTTTAACTTTGCCTTGCAAAGACAAGGCAAACATTCTGATATAGACATCGTCATATTCAACCTCATAAAGGTCAAGGAAATCTTCAAACCTCTGGATGTGTTTTTCAACAGTGATATTTACATTCTCTCCATCAAATCTAGGCACCTTATTGTTATAATTGGTGGGGAAATCATGGAGAATAGGAGGCAAATCTAGGGGCTTGTATCTGTCTAGGATCTTTGCAGATATAGGAGGTAAGGCAAGGGGCTTATGGTTAACTGGAATTTCAACCATGGGAGGAGATGAAGCATGAGATTTGTGCCTTATTGGACTATCTACAAATATGGGAGTGTATACTAGAGCTATAGGTAAAGGCTGAATCTTTTGAGGTTCTTCAGCTTGATCATGATCATTATGAGCATCAACAATTAATTCTTGACCCGTATTATTATAGGAGAGAATACAATTACAGATAAAGCCAACGATATCTTGGATACAATTTGAGTTCGAATACCTGATCTTTCCAGGTTGCCTTGGCATGTTTCAGGTCCTTCCTCCAGTGGAGTCTTCGAATTGGAACTGATATGGAGATTGGAGTCGCCAGGTGAATGATCTCAACCTTCTTGTGTCTGGTCACTGTCCACCATCAATGATCAGATCTGGAACTTTGAAGTGTACTGCTGGGGAAAGTTCCCTAGTATGGTCACCATTCTGTTATCACCCTGTAATTTCCCAGGCTGAGGAGGAAATCGACAGAGGTAACCACAAAACCGCTTCGAGTCAAGGATCTGATCCTCCAAGACTCAGAGAGGGATCTCTCTATCTGATATAGATTTCTTGAGATGAGATATTAGACTAGTTTTGCAGAACATGGGTTTGTTTATGGATTTTGGAATTGGCTTGGTTGAGACACAAAAATAGGGCCATTGGGAAAAATGGAGTCAACGATTAAGGACGTTTTAATGAATAAATAACAAAAACATATGTAACCAGGAAAGGCAGTCACATCAGTGGATTCTTTGAGTTTTTAAAATGGAAAAGAAGCATAGATTAGGGTAAACACATCACCATTAAGTTATCAAAATGGTCAACATTCATTAAGTGGATTCTGCACATTACCATTAAGTTATCAAAATGGTCAACATTCATTTTGTTAGTCTTCCATTAATGCATTATGTTTTAAAATGTAATCCAAGATTCTTATGTATATAGGCTTGCAACCCGCTACTCAATTCACAACAGTCATTAAGGTGGTGACTCTATTCTCCTAACCGATTCTTTACACAGTTCCTCCACAGGGAACTCCTTTAGCATGCAACTTCCTTATTTCATATGCATCACTATCTGTGATGGCCTCAACCTTGATTCAACTTCAACTTTATCATTTCAACTGTTTACCAAATATTCCACAAGGACTATAAACATGCATCTTTATTATGCATCTAAATTATTTATCCACACATGTTCCTTTTTTTGTTAACTTACGTCCATGATGCACTTAACCACATGAATAATCATAAGCCTATGTGTATCTACCATAGGTATACTTTACAACTCACATACATCTTTACATTAAAATCATTTAACTCATGATTGTTCGCAATTGTTCTCATGCGATCCTCAAAGGCATAATCATGTTTCCTTTTATCATGACAATAGAGCATCCTTGTTCATTTACTCTTTCATATATTTATACTAGCTTCTCCCGAGGGAATGGAACACATTCCCCTCAAGATATTATTCCAAACAAAACTTTCATGACTCATTAGAATAGAGTCAACCATGCATCCATAGTATTCATTCAATCTTAGCAAGTGAAATTCTTTCCTTACATTTCACTCATCCAGGCAGTCGCATCGTGCCTTTAGTATACATATACTCATACATCATACATGCACATACCTTGCACATTTAGTATCATTTAGTCATATGTACTTGGTCTTAATATCAGTCTTCATATCAAGCAAGCTCACAATGCATTAAATTCATGCACTCAAGCATATACAAACATAGCTAAACATTCATCATGAAAGCTCATTTCTTGCACCCTTTCTATGTTCTTCATGGACATATCAAACTTTCAGATCCTTCTCCCAAGGATCTTACTTCTAGTCTCATGACAAGTTTCATAGAGATACTCAACACTGAGCTTCTTTCTCGGTTGAGAGCTTGCAATCATTCACATGATATCCACCTGACAAGTTTAATAGACATAGTCATAACCATGTCCCCCTTTCCTTATGACAACAACCAACAAGAAGACATTCTTTCCTCAACTACTATAAAATTGTTCAACAACCCAGAAACACTATCTAGGCAATTCCAATAGTGCCCATGGCAACAAGACGACTTATCAAGCTTCTTTTTCATGCCTCAAACCATTTTTGGTTAACATATGTTTTTATCAAGGGAATCCTTTTCTAGATTCCCTCTCACTACTACTTGAGCATATCAAGCCATACCTTATATGGATAACATCCATCTTTGGATGTCAACCTGACCCATTGGTCATGTAGAAGTGCCCCAACACTTCCTTTCCCACATTTGGGATCAACATTTCATTAACCATTCTAACTTTATACTCATGGTGTAATATACAACCAATATCATCAACAATTTACTTGTGCTATTATAATCATATCATCACTAACCATATGATCCATGGCATCACCATATTTTACATCCAATGGTAGACTATAATAAGTATATATGCATGTTATATGCATGCTCCATCTTTGTGATATGCATTTCAACATATCTTTGTGCACCAAGCATTGTACCCATGTCTGCAATGAAAACAGATTCCACTTACTTACCTTTTTCACTTTCATGCATAGACCTACCCTTAGCTAATATGGATTTACACTACTTTAGCACAACCACGAGCTTTTGAACTTGCTCGTGTCATTCCACTTCTTCCATGAGCTTCATTCTGAGTCCACATGACTTCTTTTATTTTACAAGGAGGGATTACCCCAGTAGGAAGTTTTTCTGTTATAACAGGTCAAGTAGGCTGATCTCACCTACTTTGATAAGGCTTCTAGACGTGGAGGATTGTAATCCAAATGAAAAATCATTCATTTAATCAACACTTTTAATTAACATAGGCTTCACTAATCCCACTTTTAGGCAACTCCTTCCACCTATTCATTCCATTTTCCATATAGACTTAAGTATTCCTTAAAACAGGTTTATGCCATTTGCATCCAAGTTTTATTATTAATTCCCCTTGACATAATCCCACTTTTGTAGGATTGGATATCATTTCCAAAAAGAAATGATAGGCTTCTTCTACCACAATCTAGTATGATTCAATCTCGTTGGGTAAAATCTCAATTGAATTTTAATATGCGTCCTTCTCCTTAAGGAACTTATGCAGATAATTTCCATACAACAGTAATACTCTCAACAAGCTCATCTTAGCCTTGGTAACTAGACTTATGACTGTTTTTCGGCCCATCCAGGCCTGTGTTTGAATCATGCTCTACTATATAAGGTAGGGTAGGGTTCCCTCCCCTTAAAGTTTTATAAGAAAGAAAAATCATTTGATTCTTTCGTGAGCCCAAGGAGGCCAAGTGTTGTTGCCCTCTCCGATACCAATTTGTAACACATACGACCCCTAAGTACCTTTTTAAGGGATGGGGTATAAATTTTTCCTTGGTTCCACAGCTTCCTGAATCCCTTGGATAAGGGTACTATTTCCTTCTTCTCTCCGAGAGCTTTCCAACGACTATAAAATCGTCCAAAACTGAGTTTTGGTTTGAGAGTTATGGCCTTCCGAAGTTTTCGGGGTGTCATTGGCCAATGGTCACCCCCTTTGCATCGTGGAATCCACATGGATTCACTTTCCTTGTACCATCCAATGTGAACTGTCACGACCCCGATCATCATCCTTTGGAAATGAAATGTCCATGGAAGAAAGGTTTACAGGAGAAAGTCTCTGTTGATTTGTCGCGAGCTTATTCACTTCCAAAACCTCAGTGCTTCTTGTTTTCCCTTTTACCTTTCCATGCAACCGATGATGGAACCTAGTCCCTCAGACTTCAATATTTCCATGCTCTTTTGTACAACACTAAATATTCCTGAAGTCCCATAGCCTCTCTCTACTCCAGAATCTATGGTGGAGTTATGCCCACCTTTGGATCTAATGGTTAAGATTTACTTGCACTTAACACATAATTTGGAATTGACTAGAGGGGTGGGGTCCCACACCTAATTCATGTCTAATCCCATGATGCCACATGGATCTATCGAGACATGCCACATCACCATGATGCACATGGACCCTTCCTATCAAATCTTGACACTAGAAAAGGGGAAACTTCGGTGCTTTGGCACTTCGACGCTTCAATCACTTTTCTCTATTTGAAAATCCTTCGGAGTCCTGAACCTGAGAGTCCTTCCATGTGGCTCCGGAATTCGACCCTTTTGGAGCTTGCGTCTTAGCACTCCAAACACCCAGAGTTCCAAAGTCCCAAACTCTTGGAGTGGGTCCCTCTTGCGTATGTGGCGTTCTACATGGGTGTCCCTACTACCATTTTCCACCTGGCAGATATGTGGCGATGATTCCACCTTGACATATGGTACCCATCTCTCTGAACCTATACCATATACGATGAGTCAGAAGGACACGTGCTTCCATGTAGTTGCTTTGTCACATGGTCAGACTCCACCATGTACTTTGGCCATGTCATTTGTTGACATCACTCCGACCTTCGGCCTTTGGGGAAACTCCACACCTTGCATCTTGAATCACCCGAACTGGGGTTTAGTCAGAGAGACAAATAATGATTGGAAAACCCATAATATTCCCTAGTTTGGTCCAACGATTGATAGGGATTTATGGCTCTATTCTCTTGTGATCGACATAATCCTAAGTCTTTAGTCTCAGAGGTAACCGATTGGGAGGGTCATAAGGAAGAATGATCGCTTGCTGTCAGTCATCCCTTCCATTTCTCTATCCTTCCACTAGCAATTGATCTAATGGTCAAGAAGGATCCTTAGATCTATGACCCACGTCACTTTGCAAGTTCAACATTCGTGGATTCTAGCCGTTTAACACCCTTTTTCTCCCGGAGTGGTTAACGCCAGAATGAACACGATGTAGATCCAATGGTCAAGGGAGATCCTGAATATCCTCAGATCTATGCCTCACGTTACTTCACAACCAAGAAGTGGATCAGGGTTTAACAAGGGGATGAATCCCAAGATAACGGGTAAATGACTGCTAACTATCGGTCAACCGTCAAGTTACCAGTTCGACAGGTTTACTGTGGTGAATTTAGGACGTTGCAATGTTCATTCACCCCAGAGCTCCGTATTCCCATAGTCCCAAATAACTTACCTCCTTTTTAAGTGTAGCAAAGGGTTCCATGGTCTTGGTCCTATTGAACTTTTTCAAGCTCCAAAGGTTACACTCCTAACTCTTAGTTGAAATTTGGTTAAGGTCGTGGGCATGAGCCCGAGGTCTCTTGGATGATTGGTTTGAAGGAAGCACCTCTCATTAACATAACTCAAGTTCTACCCATAGGGGTGTAGACCGATTTGCAAGTTCCGTGTAAATGGAAGGAAATATGTAAAATGAGGTATCAAGTTTGATTCTCACCCCGATTTATCTGGAGGTGTGCTTGCAGGTGGTGTGATTCTCCCCAGGGGTTATAAGGTAGCCGACAGGATTCGACCTTGTGTCATGCAAGTACGATACTACCGTTGTTACTGATTCCCCTAGTTACAAAAAAAAAACATAACTCAAGTTCTATAATAGGGAAAGGTATTTTCGAGGGATCAACAGGACTGTAGCAGTCCCATAGAGTCTGTCCCGACTCTAGAACTGTGAAGTTGAACCTTGGGAAAACACTTTGAGGATTTTCCAACCAACACAGATGCCAAACTGGTCATCTTACAACCATTCAAATGTAGCAATTTACAAAAGAACAATAAGCATTATTACCATCAATTTCATGCGAGGCACATTTTGAGACAATATCATGCCATCATCCTCCTATATCTAGGAGGTATGTTTATAGCACAAATACAAGCATTCAAATCATGAATTTCAATTCAAGTGCACATGGTATATGCATTACTTATCTATTACAAGTTGCAGCCAACCAACTGACTGTGGGTGTTCTCCTTTCCACCCAACTATAGGCTCAGAGGCATTCACTCTTAGCACTCTGGCCACCCCTGTGCCAAGCCATGATATCACTAGGGAAACTTCTAAAAATTCTCAGATATCCTCTCTTTGACACAGCCTCTGCAAGGTTTATCAGGTGCTCCCTCAACATCAAGCTCGCGACCTTCTTCTCAAGTTAGGTTTTCTAGGTTCTCTTTCCAAAATCAAGAAAGGTATCAAGGAGGTTACTCTCCTCCACCACTCTGGAAGCAGTAGAAGTCTCCCTTCTTCCCCACTGATCTCATGACCTCCACGTGGTTTATCAAATGCCTTCCTAGCTGGATTTCCTCTATGCAAGAGAGTCCCTTCACAACTACACTATCCCTCAACACCCTCTCCTTCCAGCATCGGTTTCTTTCTCTGGTATATTTATTCTCTTGCACACCCTCTCTTTTTTTTCCCTAGGGAGGTTCTCAACCTGCCCTATTCCTTCTGTCACAAGGAACTCAGGTTAATCTAGGCCTACATGAAACTGCACTCTGTGTACTTCGGACTGAAAATTTTCTGTCTCCTCAACCAAACCCTCCATGCTTCCATTCATTGGGGTAGTTGATTATTCAACCACCAGTCCTTTCATCATTAAATGATTTTTCCTTGGAATCAGGGTGCAGCTTATTATTTCAGCAAAGAGATTTTGGGTCATTTTGACATAATGAACGCTCTCTACAATTTCCTCACTCTTTCCTCTAGTGATATCATGGCCAATACTTCAAGGATTCAATCCCATAGTCAGTTATTGACAACATAAACAATAATACATTTACATTGTTCACATGCCATAGCATGGTAATCATAAGTAATGATTAATTACAAGTTGGGGGAAACACAGGTATTACAACTATTTATCCTAGATATTGTTCCTCGACTCTCTTCCCAAGCTCTTCCTTTAAGGCATCATAACCAAGGGTGAGCTCGTTATCAGTTACCTGTAGATGATAGAGGGTGTTAGAATACAATAAAAGAAAATTCATATCAAAATAATAAAAAACAACTGCAAACATTAAATGAAAATTAATTTTTTTCCTCACCATATATGCATCTTGTCTAGATCATTTCCTAACATCATCCATCATCATGGATTCCTATTGTGGACAACAATCATAAAATTTATAACGTTGCCAATTTATATTACAACGACAAAATAATAGCAATGTGACTTGCAAAAACTCATAAAGCTGGGAACTTATGACCTTGTATCTTTCTCTCTCCAATTCCAATGCACTTTTACCATAAATTTCCTCCAACAATTCTTCATCAACCTGTAGTTCAACTTTCTCATCCATATCTTCTCCTTACAAAGGTCAAATAAAAAAATTCAAATGCTAAGATAACCACAAAAACATCAAATTGAAAGAGTAATTAAAAATAGAAACATGGAATCATTACCATGAGAAAACTTAGTAATGTCAAATCCAAGATGACATCATCAATTATATCATTATCTTCATCTTCATCTTCATAGTTGAAAAGATGAATAGGAAGGAGAGAGGGGGGGAACTCTAAGAGGAAGGGTGAGGGGGACTCTTTAGATTGACAACATTGAGGGGATGATCCTCTTTAAGCTCGTGTTCAAGAATCCAAGATTAATATAAGAGCCTTGTTGATATCCTAGTTGAATTCCCAGGGCTAACCTGCACAAAGCAAACATGAAGTCTATTTTTCAAATAGGTAATCTAAACAAACAAAAAAGTCACATGTAAAAATTCATTGCAAAATAGTTATCTATAATTTTCCTCTCACATGTGAGTCGAAACTTCTTGGTCTCGGTGTCTCAACTATAGAAACATCATCTACACTATCACCATATACACCAACAAACCTAATATGACATGGTGTCTTCTATAAACTATTTTTCTTCAACACATGTTAAAATGTATTAACTTCGACATAGTAAGAAAAAATCTAAATTGAAATAACATCGACACATCATGATTTATAATTCCAGTTGTTATCTAGGTGTGTTTTACATAACATAATGGCATAACAAAATTTAAATAGTACATAAAACAATTTTAAAAAATATGGGGAGTCCTTTTTGAATTACAGATGAAGGAATTACTATTTGCCAAGTTATAGTTTACTAATAGATGGTATTGGTGTAGTTGGGATAACGACAACATCATGATTTATAACATTGGATGGTGTCATGATTGCTAATGTCGATGTTGTGATTTATAATGCCGACTATTGTCAATATTTATTATGCCAACTATTATCTAGGTGACATAACAAAACACAAATAACATATACCATTTTTTTTAAAATAATGGGGAGTCTTTGTTGAATTACAATTGAAGGAATTATTGCTTGTAGTGTTACAATTTGCCTAGGGAAAGTTTACAGAGTTACTATGCTTGACATAAACATAATATCATAACAAAATATAAATAATAAAAATAAATAAATAAAAGAGGGGTCCTTGTTGAATTTCTGTCAAGAAACAAACATTTCAAAATGTATTAATGTTATGTCTACTAAATCATTATATAATTGTTTTCATTTTGCAGAGTTATAGTTCTCATGCCGACATGTTAAAATGTATTAATGTCAATATAATGAGCATATAACTTTATGCATGCATAGTGAGCATAACTTTATTCCTGCATAATGACCACATGGTGAGCATAATTAACATTAATATTTATAATGTCGACATAGTTGGCATAAGGGAGTGTCCATATTTATAACATAACAAAATTTTAAAAAAATGGGGGATCCTCACTGAATTACAATTTGTAGAAGGGTATTTTGTAGAGGGGCAGTTAGAACAATCTACAAAGGGGTATCCTCAATTGAGGAATTGTTCGAAGGAGGCAGGCTCTTTTTTTTTGCTTTTTCTTTCTGACCTTTGGCTTGGTTGGGGTGTCATTAGGAGAAATGCATCACTTTTTCCCCCTCCATAGCCTGCATGCAAAAAAATGTGACTAGCAAAAAAAAAGTAGCAACTCCACAAAACATAAATAAATCTTGATAGATTTTTTTTAACCTTTGATGGACACTATTGGACCGCATAAATACACCTTTTATTCCTTGATCATACACCATTTATCACCTCATTCTTATATTATCCTTCCATAAAACCATTAATCTCCACCACTTTCATAATACATATGGGTTTATATCTCCATTTTCCAAATTATTTATTTTTCAAGTATTTTTAAGAGAATTTCTGATTAAATACTAGAAAATTAAAATATTTTCATTATATCTCAAAGTTGGATGAGTTTTATGATGACTACAGACATATTTGAAAATTTTCACAAGGTCAAAAATCACCATCTAGCTTCAAATTCGAATTTCATGTTCAAGCTTTGATTTGGAGATAATCATTCAAGCTAACTTCAAGGAGAAGATCATGGATATAATATCTTATCTAAGATATTTGTGGAGGATTTGAAGGGATAGGTTGAGAGAAAAGTGGATCTGTAATTATGAGTTTGTTATCTTTATTCATGTATAAATAAGCGGGTTCTCTCCTCATTTGGAGGGAGACCTCTCTCTAGAATAGAGAATAGAAGAATAGAGTGATTGAGCTTTGATTCATAGTCTTGTAGTTTTGAGATAGTGATTTTCATTATTTTTCATGTATTGGATTGTTTTAATGCAAGATTTTACTTTCTCATAGTGGTTTTTCATTTGCCTTTTTGTCATGTGTTGTTGTAGATGTTTTTAAAATGATTTCATTAGATTTAATTTACGCACTTTCATGTTTTCATAGATTAATTCTAGATTTCATGCTTTCGTAGTTAGATTAAGTTTTTTCTTTCATAGTTAGATTATGTCTCATTTGATTTTGTAGATTCAGTTTTAGTCTCAAGTTTATGTAGCATTAGGATAGTTTCCTTTCATAGATTAGTTGTATATTTTGTGCTTTCTTAGATTTAGATTCAACGACAGTAGTTTAACATGTTTCTTTTCAATCATTAGCATAGATTAGAAATCCTCTTACCTTGCATATACTTTGCGTACATCTCATAAGATTACAAATCTGGATTGATAATTTATGTCGCAATTACTATCATATAATTCGCTCGACAGACACCACCCATCCACATGCAAACTATTCACATGAGACTTCAAAGCTTCATTATCCACAAACAATTTTTGCAATTTCCACAAGTGTCGTTTATCCCATTTTTGCATTTTATTTTCAACTTTTTTCCAGTAATTTGATGTCGAAATCTCCAATAGATAGGGAAGTTCAATGCCTAAGTGAATACAATATTTCTTCACGAAGCGATGATTCATCATTTTTCTATTTCAATCATATTTGTCCTTCTCTATGTGAGTAGGAGAATAGAACACTCCCTTGGAGTTATTATGATCTTCGACGGGGTTGTAGGCCCCACTTCCCCTCAACCTAGTAGACAAGGGTTGATTTATATGGTGCAAGTGTTGACAATGCTCACTAAAATTTGACCTATCATTAGTGTGGTAGATGCCATTACATGGATGCAGTAGGCAATATCCCTTATAATGATAAGACCGACAAATAATAGATTCGACATATATCTAGATATAACATCATTATGAAGTAAATAACATGTATTATATAAAAAATAAATCATAATGACATAACATTGGTATCCAAATCTCTCTCTTTATAGACAAAAAATAACTAATGTTAGAAAATTTTCTAGATAAAAACTATGTATGTGGTTCTGAAACGTCCAACGTTTTGAGTGGACACTCCACCCAACATCAGGGACACTTGAAGATCTTATCTTGGAAAATAGTTTTGGGGTTTGTATTTAAAGAGGAGGATAGACAAGTGACCATTGAAGAGATGAATGAGAATATTGAATAGAATTTAATAATGGATTCTATTTAGCCGTTGAGAAAAAATAAGTTGTTGAGAATAGTGAAATATTAAAGAATTCAAATTAGTCGTTGAACAAAATATTAAATTGTTGAGAATAATAATATTTATAATGGTTGGGATAGAATTATAATAAAAATGAGCAGGAATAAAATGTAGTATACCTTTCCTAGACATATTAATCACAAGAAAACAATATGGAACCCTAGGACACAAGGTCTTTAGAAAGAAAATCCACACAGACAACTACCTACATGCTCACTCCCACCACCACTCGGCACAGAAAATGGGGGTCATCAACACCTTATCCATAAGGGCAACAATAATTTTTGATGAAGAGCATCTATACCAAGAAATAGCTCACTTAACCAAGGTCTTTAGAGGTATAAGATACAAAGATAAAGAAATCAAGAAAGCCTTAAGTAAATATGCAAGAAGACCTCATTCTCAAAACATTCTAACCTCCACCACAAAATATTACCTCCCCTACATCCAAGGGGTCACAGATAAAATCTCCAAAGTTGTAAGAAGAAAAGAGATTACAACTTCATTCAAACCTCTCATAATTGTAAAACAAAAAATGAAGTCCGTAAAAGATCCTATGGACAAACATCAAGGGAAAGGAATCTATAAGATTTCTTGTTCTTGCGGTAGGTGCTACATTGGAGAAACAAAAAGATCATTCCAAGTAAGAATCAAAGAACATGAAGTAGACATCAGAAGAGAACGAACTCGAACCTCATCTTTGACAGAACACTCTCTCAAAACCAAGCACCATATATTCCTTGAGAACACTGAAATCCTTGCTAAAGAGGACCACACTTCTTTAGACGACGAATTAGAGAAGCCCTAGAGATAATGAAGCACCCAAACAACATGAATAGAGATGGTGGCCTAGATGTAAGTAGAAGTTGGCTTCATGTGCTAATACAACAAGAGAACGTAGAAAACCAGGTTTGATGTCCTATCCCTCTCTTTTCTTTAGGAATTTCTTCATAAATTTCTAGATCTAGTTAGTTTAACCTTTTAATAATTAATAATTATACCTAACCTCTATTTAATAATTTTACCTAACCTCTTTTTAATAATTAATAATTATACCTAACCTATATTTAATCAACAAACAAGACTATAATAAAATAATCATAAATAATTATCATTATTACATAACCTTTATTTAAATAATCCAAGAAACTCATTATTGCATATTATAATTATATCATAGAAATTATATAACATAGGCCCGTGCAAGTGTCTTAGGGTTTTGACCATAAATTTAAACCGACCTTAGGTTTTAGTTTCTAGGTTTCTCTTAAGGTTTAAAGCTGATCATACCTACTTTTCTTTGCATCTTTCATATTTATAACTTTAGCATGATACCCTTATCATTGACTAATCTGTCCTGAAGATGAATCCAGGTAAAGGATTTGAAACATCGATATAAAAATGAATCTCATTGTGGAATATCCAGAAAACAATTATGAAAAATGATATTTCAAAAATATTTTTTTTTTAGAATTAAATAATATCGTTGATATGAGAATAATAAAATATTAACCGTTAAGTTGGGGAGCATAATGAAGTATTAAATGTTGTTGATATAGATTAATCATATATCTTAAATGATAATAAATAATAATATTAATACGAGATAATAATAATGATAGTAATGAAACATATATAAATTGATTAGACCAAGAGAACACAAGGAAATTAGAAGGATTTCACGAGATGAGAATGCTAAAATATATGGAAACAAGTAGATTGTGAGGAACAAAATCAAAGTGAAAAATAAAACGAAGGGAAAGGATCGAAACACAATGGCGAAAGAAAACCAACCAAATGTAGCCTAATGATCAAGGTGGTGAATAGTGGGTTCAATCCTAGAAACCCACCATTCACCAGCTTGATCACCATGATACATTTGGTTGGTTTCCAGTCGCCATTCTATTTCCATCCTTTCCCTCTGTTTTATCTTTTCACTTTGCTTTTGTTCCTCACAATTTACTTGTTTCCATCTATTTTATCATTCTCATCTCACAAAATCCTTCTCATTTCTTTGTGTTCTCTTGGTCTAATCAATTTATATATGTTTTGTTACTATCATTATTATTATCTCATATTAACATTATTATTTATTATCATTTAAGATATATGATTAATCTATATCAACAACATTTAATACTTTATTATTCTTTGCAATTGAACATTTTTTCTCAATGGTTAATATTTTATTATTCTCATATCAAACATATTATTTAATTCTAAAAAAAAATCTTTTTGAAAAATTCTTTTTATTATAGTTCTATCCCAACCGTTATTAATGCTTTATTATTCTCAACAATTTAATATTTTATTCAACTGATAATTTGAATTCTTTAATATATCCTCAACAAATTATTTTTTCTCAACGACCAAGCGAAATCCATTATTTATTTCTATACATTTTTCTCATTTCTCTCTTCAACATCACTTCTCTATCCTCCTCTTTAAATACAAACCTCAACACTATTTTCCAACATAAGATCAAGAGCTTCAAGTGTCCACTAATGATGGGTGGAGTGTCCACTCGAAACATTGGACATTTCAAAATCACATACATAATTTTTATCCAAGAAAATTTCTTAAGAAATAACTATTTTGAATTTAAAGAATTGAATTTACCAAGCTAGGGTAGGATGGGATCAGAGTCAAGGTTGTCGATGGGACAAGCGATGAATTCAACCGCATAGGGACAAGGTTGTCGATATGACCAAAACTGAACTCACTTATAGAGGGATGAGGTTGTGAGGTTGAAAACAGGGTCAACAAGACCAAAGTGAAAGTGGAACTTGGTTGTAGAGAAGGGAAAACAATGCCCGCAAAATAATGTGACAATACTCAACGAACCCAAACTTAGTCATAGAGAAGGGAAAATAGTTCCCATGAAATAGGTCAACAATCCTCGATGGAGATGCAAATGGAACAATAACAAATATCATCCATGACGGGACTAGAGCCAGAGTTGAACTTAACTATCATAAATAAGGGAAAATAATGTTCATGAAACAAAATATTACCATAATCCTTGACAAAGTTGAACTTGGTCAGAAATAAGGGAAAATGGTTCCCATAAAATAGTGCCAAAATCCTCATCCCACAAAACTCAGTCATAGAGAAATTCTTAATGACACCAAATCCAAAGGAGGTCACAGAGGGAGGAAAACCAATAATTCCCATGAAACACAGGGACGATCCTCGACAGGAGAACATCAAAGTTGAATCAGGTCATAGAGGGGAGACTCACTTAGGAATACAAAACAACGTGACATGCCAAACATTGTCCAATCAAGGCCTTGAGTGGAAAGGATAGTGAAGGATGAGAGGACGGTGGTGAGGGGACTACAATGAAATGCAAGGCATGTGGTGTATGGATAATGACCCTACAAGTACCATGCAAAAGAGATAATAGGTGAATGGTATCCAAAGGATGTGGCATCGAGCGAGGGGGGGCAAGGTCCCTGACGGGAGATAACGAGGATGGTGCCAATTAGCAAGCTTGGTTGGCACTTGTTATCTTGTTTTCTAGGGATAACTAGGAGATCATGTCTCGAGGCCCACAGGTCCTAGACATGGAGTACCGAGAGCAGGATTGAACTGAGCATGGCCCTGGAGGGCCCATCCTTCTTCTTCGCCAGATTCGTCCTATCAGCAGCAACAACATCCATCACCTCAGCTTGGGCTTGCATCAGAGAAAACTCTTGCTCCATGAGGTAATTGGTCCAGGTATCATGGTATGTGTCATGTTTGATTGTTATAACTTTCTTATATATGCATCAGGTTCCTTACATTTCTGATAACTGCTTGGATCTTACACTAACCTACTTGACCATTGTTCGGGGGATTAACGGGGTGCCCTAGCAAGCTTGTATCCATGGGTTTTGGTTAGACACCAAGGGGGATTTGAAGAGCCATCGTCCGCTCCCGCCATACTATCACTTTACATCTTCTTTCCCATAAATCCATCCCATTCCCCTAGTCTAGGCATTAGGATGACCTTTGAAGGGTTACACTTTGTCCTGTGGGAAGAAGGGGCTAAAGGCCCAAGGGGTAAAAGTAGTTGGTAAAAGATAAAAGCCATAGGAAATAAAACCTAGAGATGCTTCGCCCAGGGATCCCCGAGAAGGCAATAAATGGCCTCTTGATAAGAAACAAAAGGGACCCGAAGAAAAATAATAAAACAAGACCTAACCAAGAGGATGGGAGGTCTCATCACGAGCCGACCCATTATGTTCATAGGTATCTAGCAGTATGACATTGCCATTATCTGGTCACCACGCCAGGGCAATGACCTTTGGTTGCATGGCCAAGGGAAAGGCGGTCTCATCACGAGCCAGCCTTATCATTTCTATGAAAATACCAGTGGGTAACACTATCAGCTCTGGTCACCACGCCAAGGCAGTGTCCTCTGGTCAGACCTTGAAGTAAAAAGAAATAAAAAGCAATAAATAAAAAATAAGGAAATAAAGGGGCTTGGAAAAAGTGCATCCATGACGGGTACAACTCACCTCCTACAAAGGCACCCACAGGCAATACCTACCCCTGGTCTCCACTATGACTGGACATCCTCAGATCATATCACCTTATGTACATGGCTTGAATAATCTTCTGTGGAAAATTTCTTCTTCTTATGGATACTTGCCCAATAGGTTGTCCTGTCTATTTCTTCAAACTTTGTATAGTAGATCAGTGTAATGTCTTTGAGCTATTAGAGGATATGCTCGGGGTTTTATGCATGTATTTGATAAATTTAATGATGAAATTGTTGGATCATGTTGTCATTGATGCCAATGGTTTGATTGATTGATGTCATTGATTGATGTCAAGTGATTGATTGATGTCAAAGGATTGATTGATTGATGATTGATGTAATATAATATGTATTGTCCTTGAT
>JASDQU010436773.1:150891-199991 GCA_032191745.1 Picea mariana
CGTTAAAGGTAGAAAGGTTAGAGGGGTCCGAAACATTGTGAGGACTGTTGATCTTGAAGGAGGATTTTCCACCGGTGGAGATAAACATGAGAGTTAGGTGCTTCGCGAAAAAATTCCATGTCTCTTCACACTTTGACACCCTGAACGCACGAGAACCATTGATCTCATGTGAATGCTGGATATTCATCGTCGATCAAGTCAACCCTGTTGTGTGCTGGTATTTAGAGCTCGAATATACTGCTCTGAATGCTACGTAACTTTGAAACCCCATGCACAAGAGCCGTTGATCTTAACTGAACATCGGATCTTCACTGTCGAGGATCAACCTGTCACCTAATTTACATTGTAAGCCCGAAAATAAATTCTTTTGTTTTCTATCCTTTTCTCATGGTTGTTCCCTGTGCATACGACATACTAGATCGACCCGCTATAAGCTCGATTAATGACAAACAAGATGACAAGTAATTCGAACCAAAACACGATATGTGTTATCCTTTAAGAAAAACAGAAAATATTTGCACAAAGAATCAGTCAAGCAAGACAATGACAGAGATTGAGTCATCTAGTAATGGAAATTTGACTCAACCAACCAGAAGATAAATAATTTTGATGTAGGCATAAGGAAAAGAGGTAGGAGGGGCAGGGGTGCAGACTTAGGTCTTAACAATCCTCTCGAACTCCCCCCCTCTCTATTACCCATCATCGTCCTTTTAAAGAAAACAAATAGGTGAATTATAACAAGTTGTTACAAGTTTTTTGAGCAAAAATCTAATAATAAACCTAATAAAAGAGATTTTGAAACAATTTCAAAAGATTGGGAATTGCTAAAAATATTTTTACCGAATATCTCGGTCTGATGGAGTCAAATTCCATTTGATTCTAGAAAGGATCCTTTGTTACCTTTCATGCCTTGAAATGCTAATCTACCCCTTTGAATGTTGATTCAATGCCCAATATGCTTGAACTTTGTCTTAAAATGCTAAAAAATATTCCTATAGATGTTGGATCTGGCTATTGATCTTTTGCCTTCAATCTAGAACCAATTTGTTTCTTAAACTGCCCTGTTCATTACAAATGATATATTTTATCTGAAATTAGATCAACAAACTATTGCTATCTTTTAGGAAATAAAAGTTATCTATAAAATAATATGGAACTTAGTTGCAAGAAATCTAGAATGATGGAGTTTGATGCCTTCAAATATGAAATTGACCTCTTGGGTGTCCAATTTCCTTCCTGCTTCCAAATGTTGTGCAAAATACTCTGCCACATCATCTGCTACCTGGGAATAATGGATTTTTTTTTATTGAGAGATGATATTATTCCTTCAAATATGAGATTTAATGCTAAGGATGACCTTGAATGAACTTCTTTGATATTTCAATTACTATAATAAGAGATTCATTTTAAGGAAATAAATATTATTAACACCACCTATCAATCATGTTCTCGACACTTTTAGCATTTATCAATCTCATTTATACACAAGCAAAAGATTTACTTCAATCTCTATCTTTTGCTGTCGGGAGTTCTAGAAAAGCAAATCTTCTAACGAACAATAATATGTGAAGATACAGACTCTTTCCTCTACATATACATGCCATGAAAGGCCAAAACACCCATCTATAGCATATTTCCACGCTATGTGTCCCTCCTTTAATTTCCTGTAATAAGTTTTGTACACCCATCTATAGAATTTGTTTCAAGTATATAGGCTTTGACTCTTTGTATGCAACAATTGTTGATCTCCAGAATCTGATGTGCTTGACAGGGAAAACCTCTGGCTTAATGTGAATTGAATGAATGAGCTACATCTTCTAGAAGAGAAGTCCTATAATGATTCTAAATGTGCATTTGTCACCACGATTAGTATCAAGTATTTTTTTTTTCAATGTGAAATGTACTAAAGATTGTTGCCACTGCTCATCATGACCACATTGTCAGTCCGCATCAAGGAGGATTAGTTACAGTTGATGATAACCCATACATAATTCAAACAAAAACTAAAATGTCAATTCAAAGTGAGAAGATCATCAGAATTAGGGTAAGTCATATGAAAACAAACTGACAATAACACTTGGAAACAATCAATGCAGAGCTCCACTACTTCTTTAAATTTGAGTAAATTTTCATCACAAAATGATAACACTCTCCCAGCTTTAAAATCTGTCAATAGTCGCCTATCATGAGCACAACCACCTGTATAACTACTCTCAAAATTTTCCACCTGTAAGCTCACTTTGCCACTTGGACTCATGATGTTACTTAGCATTTGGATGCACAATCGATCTATGGCTTCGATGTTCCTTACTTGGCACTCGGGTGCTTGTCTTTCTCCTTGGTGATCTGTGAGTGTTTTTCATTTGACACTTATGCACTTTCATACATTTTGCATTTTACTAGGCACCCCTTTTCATGCAGTGGGTAATCTCCCACATACAACAGTTTTAAGATAATTAAATATCTTTATATATCCCCGTGCCCACATGTCCATTCGTCTTGTGGTACAAGACTTTGGTCCCTTGTGGGGTCTCTTCCTTGGTTCCTTGGTGTGAGTGCTTGTATGATGAATGATTTTTGGGTTTGGAAATCTATTTTGGATGTGAAATCCACTTTTTGTTTTTGTTACCCAAAGTTTATAAAAACCAATTATATTAAAATCATTTATAACAAGTGTTGCATGGCAGTGTAGTCCCTATCGGGTTGGAATGAGAATAAATTCACAGGTATGGAGGCCCAAAGTAAGCATGGGCCATTGATCTTGAAAGAGAGTGGGGACCATGAGCAGTCGAGACCCAGTGATCGGGTTTGTGGGAGAATCAGAGGCTGCATAAAATATCTGGACTTTCAAATCTACATCTAGGCAAGGAGGAGTGCGTCGAGGAGGAGATAGAGCACACATGCATTCAAAAACCTTTGAAGCTCGAAGTACCAGAGACACATGACATAAATCCATCATTGACACGTGGCATCAAACTGTCACCGACACGTGGCATCCACTAGCCAGGACAGGTGGCAATCATTTAGACCATGAGACGTTGCACTCATTTCAAGCACATTTTGGGTCCGTTATCTGTAATGTTTTAAGTGACACGTGCCACCCTTCTTTCTATGACACATTAACCATATGATGTCAGGCTGCTACATCACTCTGGGAGAATGCAACTTCGTGAGTTTTCCATCCAGAACAAACACAGTTCCCCTGAAGCCTGGAGCACCTTTAGTCGAAGTCTCGAACTCCCGAATTAGTTAATGATAATATTATATTAATCTCCAACTAACAAGAAGTTAGCGTTGGTTAATGACTTTAGAAGTAAACTCTGAAGTGATGAGAGGCTGCCACGTCACTATGGGAGAAAGTCACTTTGGGAGATATTCAAGATCCATGTTCAAAATCCACCGAGCTCTAAGAAATTTGTGCCATTGCTAAATATGGCCAGGGGAGTTCTAAAATTGGCAGGTTGCTAAAACTTTAGCAGGGATGCTAAAGTTCTAGGGTTGCCCGGATTGCACATTGAAAACTGATTGATGACTCACATTCATTTTGGAAATAAAAGGCGCTCGAGCGTTAATATCCTAAAGAAATTCTCATATTGAAACCATTTAATTTTTGAAAGTATTCTCATTCTAATTATACTATGTGTTATGCATAATCCCTCTTGCTTTTATTTTCTTAATAAGATTTCGTAATTTTTCCTATTATCAATAGTGTAGTAGATAGATACTAAAAAGCACAAATATCCCCATCACTTGTAACTTGATATATTGTTGGAGTCTGACTTGCCATCTTGGAAATTTTCGTTCCTACATTGTAGGTTTTATCTCTTTAATCTATTTATGGAATTCATTTTTAATGATCTTTGTAAACTTCCAAGTGACTTTCATCCCAATATTTAGAGTTAACTTCAATTTCCATAGTCAATTCTTTAATTTTTCCCATGGAAAAAACAAGTAATATCCATTTCATTCTATTAGATAGACCATCTAGCTTGTCTGTCTATATATGTGTTAGGATAAATAAAGTTATATGTGGTGCCAAAAAAACCCATATATATTTTTTTGAAAATGTGTTTAGTGTCAAAGATTCTTTGATCTTCTTGTGTGACCTATGTGTTTGCTAGTTTTTTCTATATATTAACACACACGTAACATGATTGTTTATTTTCATGATTTTTCAACTCATTGAATTTAATTTAAATTGTGTGAAAAGAAGGTGTCAAGACAGAGGAAGATTCCCTTTTCCTTAAACTTTTGTCCATGAGCAACAAGTCCAATTTGCAGAGGTTGATCTACATTTTCTCTCCAGGAAGAGGAACTGTCATATGACAGTTCAGTATAGTACCAACTGAAATGTTTGTAACATGTCTATCCAATTGATTGTTTTTTGGCAATGATAAAACATTTTGAAGGTTTTTATTTGTGCGGATATTCTTGCATATGTATTTGCAAACCCGTTGACACTTGAATTTGCTAGGACCGAAATGACAACCTCACGAGGGTGTGAATCCTCTTGCGTTCTATAGAGGTGGTACTCCTCTTTAATTTTTTCGTGGGGCGTGTATAGTTAAAATGTGGGACTTAGTGAAAGTCCATTGTAATGACTTAAAACAATACAAAATGATAGAAAATGTTTTTTTAGTTTTTTTCAAATAAAGGTTCCTGGAAAATAGGACCGGGAATCACACACATTAAACATTCAAAGTAAATAAACAGAATTTCCTCACATCCATCATAGTTTAAGATCAATATTTCTGATCACATAAAAATAAAAGAAGATGAATGACATGCATAAAGAACAACCTCAAATACTTTGCATTCTGAAAACAGGGTTACAAGGCACTGTCGAGATTGTTTCTGAAATAGTTCTCTTTTAAATTTACCAAAAAATAATAATGTCTATTACATATTCTTGGAAATTTAAATGCGTTTGTCATATAGACTGGGATTGGGGCTCCCGCAGACCATAAAACAAATAAGTACAAGAAATAGGATTGTAGAAAGAATAAGTGGGCGATGGTAGACAACAAGACCTGAAAAGAAGAAATTGGAAGTTATTAGTCTTCAGTTAGACCTTTCTAATTAAAGAGGTGGAATAAGTGGATGAAGGAACTGATAAGGAAAGCAGGATGTGATCAGTATAGACTTACTATGATGGCATCTCTCTCCCCCTTTTCTATTTGTCTGCTGATTCGTTTTTATTGTTCTTGTCAACAGATATTAGAACCATCCCAACTACTTGTTTCCCTTCGTTGATGAGCTTGTGGGTTAAGTCAACAACAGTTATGTGACATCCAAGGAGGAAACACATATTTATATTTTTAAATTGATATAAAATTCACATATATCCGCTTATGTCTGTATTTTTAAATCAATATAAAAGTCACATATATTCGTTTATGTCTGTATTTTTAAATCAATATAAAAGTCACATATATTTGTTTTCTTTTATTGAAATATTTTTCCATTGATCATTACCATGAATTATAATTATTCATATAGATACTAAAATTTATGTATCTATCAACTCAAGCCAAAATATAAATAAATAGCATACCCCTAAAGCGTTAGAAAGGAAACACCGAAGTGAATTGGGGTGGTTATGTTGTTTAAAGACAATGCAATTTTGTTTATGGATGTAAAATGAATACCTCACAATGTTCATCTCCATCCCACATCTTGTGAAATATTTTCAACAATCATGTAACTCCAAATTTGAATCTCTTGGTTGCATGCCCACCTGAAATAATCACAGATATGCGACCTCAAATTTTCCATATAGAAATGGAAAAGGAAGAAGAGGTAGTGACAGAAAATGAAGGTGGGATAAGAACCACAACTTAAAAACTATTTTAATGCAAGTAACCATATCAGAGATGATAACAGATAACATAATTCTTACCCTTGTGTTCTGAGCAAGCACCTTTGTTGCGTAGTGTTGGAGTAGGCATGTTTGGGATTAGCGCAACAAACAAGGAATATTGGACCGAGAAGGAGAGTGCACCATATTTTGAGGAAAAGTAGCGCACATGGAAGGATTTGTGGAAATCTAACGCAAATGTGGAAAAACCTAGCCATGTTAGGGATAGAGTTTTGGAATGTATTGTAAGGGTTTTAACCCACTTTTGTAATATAAATAAGGGTTATGAGATAGACTAGACAAGATATCCTTAGAAGTATGTTTTCATATCTTTTGGGGAGAAATATTTTGGAGAACCTATTTTGGAGTCTTTATGCATTGAAGTCTATTTTGAGAGTTGTAGAGCTCGGATGAAGTTGAAGTAGTTTAGGGTTAGGTCGCAAGATGTGGAGCTTAGTACGATCGTGGTCTGCCTCACTACTCTATATTATGATGTAATCCACACAACACATTTTGATGAATAAGAAAATAAGCTGAAGATATTTCTAGACATAGCTCCAAGGGGGGGTGAACCATGGTAAAAATCTGTGCACAATGTGTCTGAATGCTTTACTATTTCTGCAATTATGATTGAATGGTTAGATAGATGAATGAATGGTTTTACTTACAACGTGCACTAGAATAGATATGCAAAATAAATTTTATGAATGAATGAATGAATATGATGAATACTGTAATAGAATGCATGGTTAAGTAGAAATAAGACGCAAGAAAGAACTGTTGGACACACCTACCACACATAGAGGGGGGGTGAATGAGTGTGGGGCTCTTTTTCCCAAAACTTCTCTCTTGCACAAAAACTCATCAATTAGCATTAAACATTTATTCATTACCCATTGCTATCATTTATAACCAGTTAGATGTGAGCACATATCAACAAAAGATATCAGCAATATATCATCAACAAGTCATCATCACAATGAACACAAAGAACACAAGATGTATGTACAATTTTCTTTTTATTGCGGACTACAATCCTTGGGGTTTATCAGCAACAACTGAATAGAGTACAACTCTATAAGAGCACTTGCTCTATAATGCAAGACTCAGCTTACACCCTCAGCACCAATTGAGATGAGGCAACAATCCTCAATAGATATCAATCTGTCAACAGGTACGCAACCTGTCAGTAGTGCAACCCGCGTGTGCACACGCCCTGGCTCACTACAGCCTGTGTGTGAACACGACCAGTGTATAATGCAACAAGCATATGCTTCTAAGAAACTAGGGCTTTTATTTTCTTCACATGCTCAGATCCTCTGCAACTTGCAATCACTTTCTCTTCTATCTTCCACTGTCCAAACTGACCCACAACCAGTCACAACACATCCAAGCTCTCCAATAGCTTGCTCATGCTCCACNTAGTATACCATAGAAATCATGTCACTACTGAATCACAAGAGTGTTGCTCACTCCATCAACCAAATCAACCAAACTAAACCACATCATAGAAGTCATACCAAGAATGCCCTAAGCATTCACAACACATCAAAAAATAGTATCCATCAAGACAATGATTTAACCATACAAGTGTCTCAGTGATAGATCTA
Source organism: Picea mariana (assembly GCA_032191745.1). Taxonomy (NCBI): domain Eukaryota; kingdom Viridiplantae; phylum Streptophyta; class Pinopsida; order Pinales; family Pinaceae; genus Picea; species Picea mariana. The sequence goes on from JASDQU010436773.1 coordinate 158,359, forward strand.
AGGCCATAGAATGTGGATCTGGAACCTGCCTCATCATCCAAGATCTTGGCACCAGCTCAAACACAAATCTCCATGATTTCATCCACTCCACGCTCCCTGTACACAGTCAGCCCGCGTGTACACTCACCCTATACACAACCATCCCGTGTGTACATGCACCCTATACACAGACATCCCGCGTGGGCATCAGAAAATAGGGTTTTATGTGAATCCGAGAATTTTGTCGTCAAGATCTCTGACATTGTTGAAACTTTGATGCGTCCATGAGATCCTCCTCTCGGTCTCTTCCTCAGAATAGATATTCAATCATGTTCAAGAGATCCACATCAATAATATGCTCTCACAAGAAGCTCTCCATCAATACTCCAAAAAGATATTCACAAGAAGCTCTCCATTGATCCACAAAAGGGATTCTCCCCAAATATATTTTTTACAAGAGATCCTAGCTTCTTATTTATACTTTCATCTTCTAGGTCACTTAACCCATTTTTAGGTTACTTAACCCATTTATAGGTCACTTAACTTATTTTCCTTATTTTAGGGTTAACCACTTCCCATGAATAGAAAGTTCTCCAATACTTTATTATTTAAATATTCCTTCTTGATTTTGTCACTTCATTTTATCATTTAAATAATCTTTCTTGATTTTTTCACTTTACTTTATCATTTAAATAATGATTTATTATTTTCAAGCACTTTGACCTTTTGGGGCTTCAAGCCATCATATGGGGGTCCTTCAACTTCATAGAGCCATAACTCTCAAATTGTGAGGAGTTATGTGACATTCCACATACCACTGGAAATGGCATGTCAAGCACTATCCATCTAGGATAGTTTCACCAACAACTTCATTGATATTCATCTCATTAGTCCACATGAAAGCATGGGTCCTCCAACCGTTCTTCTAGGATAACTCAATTCGTAAAGTGTCTTCCCGTGAGGGCTTTCACCATAAGGGGACCACTTTGGAGTTCATCCATTTGTGCACCTTATCAATCATGATAATACAATAATGATTCATCTTTGCATCAATTCACCACTGCATCATATATATCAACTATGCATCATGTATCAATGACAACTCATTGACCCATCTTCATCAAGGGCATCATATCAATGATCCATGTTTATCAATTGGTTTCCACTTGGACATCTATCATTCTCATCAAGGGCATAATATCAATGATCCATATTTATCAATTGGTTTCCACTTGGACATCTATCATTCTCATCAAGGGCATCATATCAACGTTCCATCTTTATCAATTGGTTTCCACTTGGACATCTATCATTCTCATCAAGGGCATAATATCAATGATCCATCTTTATCAATTGTTTTCCACTTGGACAACTATCATTCTCATCAATGGCATCATATCAATGATCCATCTTTATCAATTGGTTTCCACTTGGACATCTATCATTCTCATCAATGCATATACATTGTTCATCAATCAATAAATTACTTGACATCAATCAATGCCATCAATCAAACCAAACCATTTGCATCAATGATGTATGATCCAACAATATCCCAAATAATCAAACCATTGGCATCAATGACAACATGATCCAACAAGAACATCCCCCAATCCCTTCCATGATTGCAGACACATGCCTCATGCAGTCACCCATAAACCATCTCAAGTGAGGCTTCGTTGTGCACTATGTGCATAGTGTAGCCTTTTGGTTTGCTAGAAGGGACAATGGTGATAAGGGTTTTGTTGGAGAACTAAGGTAGAACTCGAGTGAGCCCAGAAGTCCAACAAAGAGAACCTCCTACTTTTTATGGCTTGAATGATTCAGAATAATTTTTAATGAAGTATGACGTATAGGTTATGAAAAATCAAAGATTGTCGGTGTTAGAAATTGCTTTAAAAACTACACCTACAAGATGGTGGGGTGCACACAAGGAAAAGATCAACAATTGGTTTCAGTGCAAAAGGTTACTGTGCATAAGATTCGGCTTAGAACATGAGCATAAATATGAGGAGAAATATGAAGGATTTGGACAACCCCAAGAGCATGTACAGAAGTGCATAGTTCAATGGAGATTAGTACCACCAGAAGAATGGCCACGCCATTTTATTCACACACTAGAAGGCATTCTGAAGAACTGGTACACATGACAGGAACAACACAGAGAAACTCCTAACTAGGAAGACAAAACTTTATAGTTACACTTACCTTTGAGCATGACAGTCCAGATATTCATACAACGATGAAAGTGGTAAGAGACAAGATATTTGAAGAACCAAAGTTTGAAATAATTCGAGCATATCATAGGCAGGCTAGTCAAATAGTTAAAAAAATGCTACACTGTTATCACATAGCAAAAGTAGAAGAACCAACTAAAGATAATCCACGAAATATCTAGATCCCATAAATAGCAGGTGAAAAGGAAGTAGAAGGTCCCAAGATGGATTTAGAAGATTATGCTGCACCATTAAATATCAAGAAGGTAAATATTGGAATTGTAGAAAACCTAAAGATGGCTAGTATTGGAGATTACTGGGATAATCAGACAGTAGAAAGGATCACAGAATTATTGTGCGAGTACACTGAATTATTCCCAAGAAAATTCTCAGAGATGAAGGGGTTAGCATGAGAGCTAGGATAGATGAAGATCCCATGAAATCTAGAAGCAATACCTATCAGACAACGGCCATACATATTGAATCCAATATACAAAGAGAAGGTGAAGACATAAATTGACAAGATGATAGAAGCTAGTGTTATAGATCCTGTAGAAGAGTCAAAATGGATCAGTCCTATGGTGGTGCAAGAAAATAAGTAAGGAGGGATCATGATTTGTGTAGATTTGAGAAAATTGAATGATACTTGCCTACATGATCATTTTCCTACCCCATTTACCGACAAAGTTCTGGAGAATGTAGGGGGCCAAGAAGCTTATTCTTTTACAGATGGATTTTAATGTTATCATCAGATAAGGATTGCACCAGAAGAAATGAATAAGACAAAATTTGCTATAGAGTGGGGCTCATTTAAGTATATAGTTATGCCATTTGAATTGAAGAATGCACCAGCCATTTTTTCAAGAGTAGTAGTAGCATCTTTTAAGGACTTTATTCATAAGTTTTTGGAGGTTTACTTGGATGATTGGGTAATGTTCAGTTTGTTGAAAGATCATGTCCAAGTATTAAGGTTGATGTTGGATAGATGCAGACTGTGTCAGATCTCATTAAATATTAAGAAGTGTATTTTCAACGCAACTTTTGGCATTTTGTTAGGTCATGTGGTGTGTAAACAGGGTCTATTGGTTGATCCTTCCAAAATTGTTAGCATAGTTAACTTACCACCACCAAAGTCAGTGCGATAGTTGAAGAGTACATTGGGCCATACAGGATATTACAAAAAATACATAAGTGGATATGCATAGATTACTGCGCCAATGGAAAATTTTTTGAAGAAGGATAATAAGTACCAGTGGAATGATGAATACCAGAAGAGTCTGGATATTTTGAAGGAGAAGATGTTTACTGCACCAATTCCGATATTTCTAGATTGGGAAAAATAATTTCATGTGCATGTAGATGCATCTACAATTGCATTAGGAGTAGTATTAACCCAGCCAGGAGAAGGTGATATAGATCACCCTATTTCTTTTGCAAGCAAGAAGCTATCAAATTCATAATAGAACTACAATACTATAGAAAGTGAAGGTCTAGCTATGGTATATGCTTTGCATAAATACATACATTACTTGTTGGGACAACACTTTAAGATGTTTACAAATCGTTCAACTCTGAGATACTTAGTTAATAAGCCAGTGTTGGGGGAAGGATATGCAAATGGCTACTCTTATTTCAATAATTTGACTTTGAAGTTGCAATGAAGCCTAGAAGATTGAATGCAGGACTAGATTGCTTATCCAAGATAATGAATGGAGAAGAGCCTATTAATTTGGAAGACAACTTTCCAGATGCACAATTGTTTTCAATATAGATAGTTGATGAGTATTTTGTTGACATTATTGAGGTTTTGAGTACAGGATTTGTGCCAAGAGAATTTAATATTGCGCAAAATAAAAATTTGGTGGTCAAAGATGCAAATTATCAGTTGATTGCAGGTCACTTATACAAACTTGGAGTAGATAGCATCTTGAGGAGATATGTGATGGAGAATGAAAGACCCATTATTTTGGCAGAAGCACATGAAGTGATTGTAGGAGGGAACTACATAGGAAAATCTACCACATAGAAGGTATTGCACACAACATTATGGTGGCCAAAAGTTCATAAGGATTCAAACGAATACTGTCAAAATTGTGATGTTTGTCAAAGAGTTGGGAAGCCATCCATGAGGGATGAGATGCCACTGAAACCATGGGTTACTTTACAAGTGTTTGATAAATGGGAAATATATTTTATAGGTCGAATTAATCCATCAACAAGAAGATCATGAGCCAAATATATTATTACAACGAAGGAATACTTGACCAGATGGGTTGAGGCAACATTGGTAAAGGATTGCAACGCAAATACTACATTGTGATTTTTATTTGAGAATGTAGTGACAAGGTTTGGATGTCCAAGAATATTGATGAGTGATCAGAGGACTCACTTCATCAACAATGAAATTGAGGCAATGCTTGAATAATTTAAGACATACCACTAGAAGAGTACTCCTTACCACCCTCAAGAAAATGGAACAGTGGAAGCCTTCAACAAGATTTTGGAGAATGCCTTGACAAAGATTTGTAATGTAAACAAAGATGATTGGGATTTGAAGGTACCATAAGTACTTTAGGCTTATATATATACTTGCAATAAATTAACATGAAAAAAACCCTTTAGATTGGTGTATGGACAAGAGGCAGTAGTTCCTTTAGATCATTTCATACCAAGTCTGTGCATTGTAGTAATTACAGACATCATAGAAAGTGGCGTAGCACAGGAAATATTAGCTCAACTAATGGGATTAAAAGAAGACATAATCTTGGCAGGTTTCCATAAAGAGGTACAGAAAGCAAAGGATAAAGCATGGCATGATAGATATATCTATGGAAATAAATATTTGTAGCACCCAGGGAAACTCATAATGAATTGGCTAGGGCCATATCAAATAAATACAATCACAGATGGAGGTGTTGTATAGCTACAAGACTTAGCAGGAAAGGAGGTGAAAAGAATGGTGAATGGTAGTCAACTGAAATTGTATAAGTAAATTCGACCTACTAACTCTCAATAGTTGCATCACAACAAGTAGACTTGTACATATTGTAAATAGTAGGAGCTAAAAGAAGAAAAAGGAAGAAAAAAATAGAAAAATGAAGAAAAAGACAAAAAGAAGTAATTAGGAGGAATAAGTGAGAGACGGATAATTCAGGAATGACAACGCACAACAAACGGAAATTGGTGCGACATAATTTGGAATATTGCGTGCAAGAAAATTAGACACTGCGCAAATAACCAAAAAAAATTAAAAACAAGATAGAACATTAACGATAGGGTTTATAAAAAGGGAAAAGCACGGGAAATTTCGACACTTAGCTATTTTTGAGCAACAAAGCACTTGAGAGCGCGAGGAAAGGGTGATTGAGAAAGAAGAAAATTTAGTTGATTATGTGCAAGGCTAGTTAGATGGCACTTGGTGCTCTCGAACATTTCTTTAGAGTGACCCGATAGACAGGAAGGAAGAAGGAAAGAATGGAAGAAGCAGAGAATTTTGTGGAGATGGAGGACGTTACAACATCAGAGACTGAATCTATCAGTCCTACCAAAATAAAGGAAGAAATATCAATCGAAGAATAGGTGCAAGTAGGTCAGACCATAGAAAACCCTAACGACAGTGCAAACCCTAGTCTTGAAAACCCTACAGAAGCGGAGGAAAAGGACAAACAATAGCAAAAAGTTGTAGAATAGGTTGAAGGCCGACAAGAAATAGAGGGAGAAGAAGAAGAAGAATCTGAGGATGAAGCCACACAAGAAAACCTAGTCGCGGGTCAAAATAGGAAATCACCAAGCATAGTAGAAATCAATTTACCTCATCTCCCAAATGTTGTAGTTGTAGTGGAATACATGTTAGAGAAGGTATCGAAGATAAAATATGTGGATCATGATATAACTAACACAGTGAAGTTTCCTAACTTTACGCGGGAAGTTTACTTGGAAAATAGGGAGGATGTAAGACCCCTAGGGAAACCCATTTTGGAGATCATGCAGTGGATCACATGTCTCTACAACTCAGACATTATGAATCTGTTGGACATACTACATTTTGGGCATGGTAAAAATGTAGGCCTTTGTGTGAAGCAACTACTAGACAAGGTACATGGAGGTATCATGTGGATGGACAGGCTGGTCCCAATAGATGTGGATCTCATAGCCAATATTATAGGGTTTCCTACCAATGGTGTAAAGCTAGAAGACTATTTGGACAATAAAGCAAGGGATAAGGAAATTGCAGAGGAAGTGAAAGCACAGTTTGGGACAAACAAGGGAACCAAAGGAATAATCATAAAGGATATCAATGACCATGCAACAAAGTTTTCCACAAAGTTGATGGCTTGCAAAATTTTAAGGAAGTGTAGAAAGGAAGAAGCCCCAGCATGATTTATAGCAATAGTTGTGCAGTGCATAAAGGGTGTAGTGTCTGGTTGAGCACCATATTTGTTGAACCTATTTTTGATATATTGTAGAGATGCACGGGATAATGGAACATAATTCCATTATTCATGGTTGCTAATACTAATAGTGTTGGTGGGCTTGAAGGAGCCCAAATTTTCATCCTTTCTGGATAGAAAAGGGAAATGTTGTGCATCACGCTATGAAACTTTGTGGCAGGCAAAGGACCCCAAGAACCAACAAGCGAACAACGCAGCATTTTCCATGTTCTTGGAAGATATGTAGCAGAATAAAACCAATGTCTGGAGGATCCCAATTGAAGTGGTTCAAGAAAATGAAGGGATTGCTAATTTTAAGGCTTCAAGACAACATTTGTAGATTCATGCCATAAGTGACCCAAAGAGGAAGTGGCTTGAAATGAGGTATTTCACATCACGCGAAGAAGTAGACTGGATCATGAAATATTGGCTTGTGTGGTGGAAGGTTCTAGCAACACAAATGAAAGGAACAAAGCCTAAGGATCAAGAAGAAGCAAGAACATAAAAGAAGACAAGTAGTCCAACAGATAATACAATGAACATTTCAGAGTGTAGTCAAGCCTCAGAAGGCAGTGCAGATAACATAATGAAAGTAACCATATGAGAGATGATAACAGATAACATAATGCTTACCCTTGTGTTTTGAGAAAGCACCTTTGTCGTGCAGTGTTGGAGTAGGCATGTTTGGGAGAATAGTGCAACAAACGAGGAATATTGCACTGAGAAGAAGAGTGCGCCATATTTTGAGAAAAAGTAGCGCACACGACAGGATTTGCGGAAATCTGACGCAAATGTGGAAACACCTAGCCATGTTAGGGTTAGAGTTTTGGGATGTATTGTAAGGGTTTTAACCCACTTTTGTAATATAAATAAGGGTTATGAGGTAGATTAGATGAGATATCCTTAGAAGTATGTAGTCATATATTTTGGGGAGAAATATTTTGGAGAACCTATTTTGGAGTCTTTGTGCGTTGAAGTCTATTTTGAGAGTTGTAGAGCTTGGATGAAGTTGAAGTAGTTGAGGGTCAGGTCGCAAGGTGTGAATCTTGGTATGATCATGGCCTGCCTCGTTGCTCTATATTATGATGTAATTCACACAACACATTTTAATGAATAAGAAAAGAAGCAGAAGATCTTTGTGGACGTAGCCCCAAGGGGGGTTGAACCACGGTAAAAATCTGTGTGCAATGTGTCTGAATGATTTACTATTTCTACAATTATTATTGAATGGTTAGATAGATGAATGAATGGTTTTACTTACAATGTGCACTAGAATAGATATGCAGAATAAATTTAATGAATGAATGAATATGATGAATACTGTAATAGAATGCATGGTTAAGTAGAAATACGATGTAAGAAAGAACATCCCCCAATCCCTTCCTTGATTGTAGACACATGTGTCTTGCAATCACCCATAAACCATCTCATCCGAGGCTTCGTTGTGCACTATGTCCGTAGTGTAGCCTTTTTGTTTACTAGAAGGGACGATGGTGATAAGGCTTTTGTTGGAGAACTAAGGTAGAACCCGGGTCAGCCCATAAGTCCAACAAAGAGAACCTCCTACATTTTATGGTTTGAATGATTTAGAAGACTTTTTAATGAAGTATGATGTATAGGTTATGTAAAATCAAATATTTTCAGCATTAGATATTGCTTTAAAAGCTACACCTACAAGATTGTGGGGTACACACCAAGAAAAGATCAACAATTGGTTTCAATGAAAAAGGTTACTGCACATAAGATTCAGCACAGAACAAGAACATAAATATGAGGAGAAATATGAAGGATTTGGGCAACCCCAAGAGCATGTAGAGAAGTGCAAAGTTCAATGGACATTAGTACCACCAAAATAATGGCCACACCATTTTATTCACACACTAGAAGGCATTTCGAAGAATTGGTACACAGAACAGGAACAACGTAGAGAAACTGCTAACTAGGAAGACAAAACTTTATAGTTACACTTACCTTTGAGCATGATAGTCCAAGTATTGATACAATGAAAGTGGTAAGAGACAATATATTTGAAGAACCAAAGTTTGAAATAATTCTAGCATATCAAAGGCAGGCTAGTCAGACAGTTAAACAAATGCTACATTGTTATCACGTAGAAAAAGCAGAAGAACCAACAGAAGAGAATCCACACAATATCCAGATCTCGGAAGTAGAAGGTGGAAGGGAAGTAGAAGTTCCAAAGTTGGATTGAGAAGATTATGCTGCACCATTAAAGATCAAGAAGGTAAATATTGGAATTGCAGAAAACCTAAAGATGGCTAGTATTGGAGATTACTGGGATAATCAGACAATAGAAAGGATCACAGAATTATTGTGCAATTACAGTGACTTATTACCAAAAAAATTCTCAGAGATGAAGGGGTTAGCATGAGATATAGGATAGATGAAGCTCCAATTAAATCTAGAAGCAAGACCTATCAAACAACGGTCGTACATATTGAATCCAATATACAAAGAGAAGGTGAAGACAAAAATTGACAAGATGCTAGAAGATGGTGTTATAGAACCTGTAGAAGAGTCAAAATGGATCAGTCCTATGGTGGTGCAAGAAAATAAGTAAGGAGGGATTGGGATTTGTGTAGATTTGATAAAATTGAATGATGTTTTCCTACATTATCATTTTCCTACCCCATTTACTAATGAAGTTCTGGAGAATGTAGGGGGCCAAGAAGCTTATTCTTTTATAGATGGATTTTCAGGTTATCATCAGATAAGGATTGCACCAGAAGATATGCATAAGAAAAAAAATTCTATAGAGTGGGGCTCATTTAAGTATATAGTTATGCCATTTGAATTGAAGAATGCACCAGCCATTTTTTCAAGAGTAGTAGTAGCATCTTTTAAGGAATTTATTCATAAGTTTTTGGAGGTTTACTTGGATGATTGGACAGTGTTCAGTTTGTTGAAATATCATGTCCAAGTATTAAGGTTGATGTTGGATAGATGCAGACAGTGTCAAATCTCATTAAATATTAAGAAGTGTATTTTCAGCGCACCTTTTGGCATTTTGTTAGGGCATGTGGTGTGTAAATGGGGTCTATTGGTTGATCCTGCCAAAATTGTTAGCATAGTTAACTTACCGCCACCAAAATCAGTGCGCCAGTTGAAGAGTACATTGGGCCATACAGGATATTACAAAAAATTCATAAGAGGATATGCATAGATTACTACCCCAATGGAAAAGTTGTTGAAGAAGGATAATAAGTACCAGTGGAATGATGAATACTAGAAGAGTCTGGATATTTTGAAGGAGAAGATGTCTACTACGCTAATTCCGGTATTTCTAGATCGGGAAAAAGAATTTCATGTGCATGTAGATGCATCTACAATTGCATTAGGAGTAGTATTAACCTAGCCAGGAGAAGGTGATATAGATCACCCTATTTCTTTTGCAAGAAAGAATTTGTCAGATTCATAAAAGAACTACAATACTATACAAAGTGAAGGTCTAGCTATGTTGTATGCTTTGCAGAAATACATACATTACTTGTTGGGACAACACTTTAATATGTTTACAAATCATTCAACTCTGAGATACTTAGTTAATAAGCCAGTGTTGGGGGAAGGATATGCAGATGGCTACTCTTATTTCAAGAATTTGACTTTGAAGTTGTAGTGAAGCCTAGAAGATTGAACGCAGGACTAGATCATTTATCCAAGATAACGAATGGAGAAGAACCTATTAATTTAGAAGACAACTTTCCAGATGCACAATTGTTTTCAATACATATAGTTGATGAGTATTTTGCTGACATTATTGAGTTTTTGAGTATAGGATTTGTTCCAAGAGAATTGAATACTGCGCAAAAGAAAAATTTAGTGGTTAGAGCTGCAGATTATCAGTTGATTGTAGGTCACTTATACAAACATAGAGTAGATAGCATCTTGAGGAGATATGTGATGGAGAATGAAAGACATGTTATTTTGGAAAAAGTGCATGAAGGGATTGCAGGAGGGAACTACATAGGAAAATCTACCATGTGTTATCTTATTTTGGCAAAAGCACATGAAGGGATCCTCAGGAGGGAACCGAGAAGATCATGTTATCTTTTAAAAGACATGTTCAAATATACAAATTGCACAAAATAGATACAAGTAATAGTATTCTAATTCAATTAGTAGTCTCCTTCAGATATAATGTAGCAACTGCAAAGCCCTGTCAACAAATTCTAAGGTATCTATTTAAATTACATATATTATGTCTTTACAACTTCCTTTATCCTTATTAGTGAAAAAAACACTGACTATCAAGCACTCATGTGAGTAAACTTCGGCATTTTTAGGCATTCTCTTATTTGAAAAAAAAAATATTTCCATTCCAATGGTATTTCACGCAATTAAGGTTGGTAGCCAAAGAAAAATTGTGATCCATGTAGCACAACAAATGAAAGGCAATGAAATATAATGACCCATTTGTTATTTTTCCATTATGTGAATAAACCCACATTATAGCTCGAACCCATCATCTACAAGTTCCTCTTCAACAATAGCCTCCTCCTCCTCCTCATCCAATCTGAAATAAGGATTGTGTGTCTTAGGACTGAATCTGTAGCCTATGAAAATGTAGAATACCAATGTATCTAGATTTGTTGTCAAATCACATGTCCATGAATACTTGTAGGATATAATTTTTTTGAGGTAAGCAAACATATCATGTGAGTAAAATATATGTAACTAACCATTATAATGTAATATTGACGAAATAGAGTGAGCTTCACTAAGCTTCTAGTCGCCTTTCCATCAGTAAGGGAAGCTTCTTGAAGATGCTTGATGGGCCAAATTATAGGGAAAAGCACAACACGTCAATATATTATATCCAAAAGGAGAAAAAATTGAGTCCAAGTAACCCAATCCTCTCTTCATGTCCAAGTAACCCAATCCTCTCCAAAAGGAGCAACAATTGAGTCCAAGTAACCCAATCCTCTCCAAAATGGCATGTCTCATCTATCACCACTGTTGCAATGTTAGAAAATACCTAAAGAGGAATCACCATCATGAGAAATTTATTTTCCTTTTTCTATAAAAATGGTTTCATAATGGACTGTCCCATTCCAATGAGAATAAATACGGTTAAAAGCATCACTCCTTTCAAGAAAATAAATCTATAAAATGCAATATCCCACCAATGGGTAGTTGTAGTTCTCTTCATATAGGATTTGTCCTCTACCTCACAAAGTAAATCAAGTGCCTTCATGAGAACAAAGATACCCATGAGAATATGGGTCATGTGAGCATCCCCCTTCTTCTTCCAGCACACATACAACCACCCCCCGAATAGCAATAGATAAATAAAAAAAGAGCCCAAGTAACTAGGTCTGACCTACTATTAAATAATTGTTTTTCTTGTTGATCAGTAAATTATACATGGTCATTCTCACATCCATCCAAACTTGAATGGAAGAAAAACAATTGGCAAACTTGAGGTTGTACTCATCTGCACCTAGTGCAACAAAGGACTTGTTGGCCATCCTACTCGACTAATCAATTTCTTGAAAGGTAAAGAGTAGTTTGATGAGAGATTTTTGCAACACATAGTGTGCTTTAGACTCACCCAACTCAGAGTACTCAATCAATACCTAAACTCAATTCTCTTATATAATTAAAAATAATCCCATTAGAGAAAGCTCCCCGCTATTAGAGATTCTAGCATAATAGGATATGTTGACGAGTATGATGTCCAAGTGATCATTGTGGATGAAACAAAAAATTTCAAATTCATTCGCATACCTACAATTTGGATTTATTGGTGTGTTCTTGATCTCTGCATATGATGATGGCATAAAAAATGTTAAAAGAGATACTAGTGTTGCAAAAGATAAAACTATAACATAAACATTTTTGAAAGCCTGTCTTTTTCACTAAATCAAGTAAAATAATGCATAGGTTGAGGAGGATTAGGGAGATTTGATAGATCTATATAACAATAACCAACTAACTACATATAAAACCTAATATCAAATGGCCCTTAAAAAAACACTCTGCAATCAAATATAACAAATAGATTTCTCAAAATCCAAAATAGAGATGACACGTAAATATGAAACAATCATTTATTCAAATCTACATGAATGATGGGAACCATGTGATGTGGATACAAATGTCATGAAATTCAAAATTTGGAGCTCCCCCCTACAAATTGTGGGGTTTATCTGGGTTGGTTTTCCTTGATAGAATTCAAAAGAAAAAGGCCTTTGGTGCATGCATGTCTACACAACATTCTTAGTTAATCAATTGGGTGGACCATTGAATGCCACTTACCATCATTTTCTTTTTCCTTTTCTCACATGGTTTTTGTTAGATGCACATTTCCAAGCCTGGGATAGAGTGAGTTTAGATTAAACACAACAGGGGTGTAAATGTTGGGTAGCATTTCCATCTCATTGTCATTATTCATACATATCTAGGTTAGATGTTGTTTGAAAGAAATTGCACCATTTAATTATTTGTTGCTATTGTTTGTCCCATTTAAATCGGGATTTCCATACAAAACCAAATCTGAAAATTCTGGATTAGTTTCCATTCAAACTAAAACTTATTGATTCTAGTTTCGATTTACATCGGGAGGATTTTGACTTCAAACTAATAGAATAAACTGGAAGGCACATGTTACACATACCATCAACATGATGTTGTTGCTTTTGTTAATTGCGAGTGGGAAATATCATAATTTGTAATGAAAGGAAGATGATTGCAATGTGTTGAAATAACTTCCTGCAATCATTGGGAAATCAACTAAAACATCAAGCAAAACAATGCCAATTTAACATAACATAATGCTTACACTTTTGTTCTGAGTAGGTTCCTCTATTGTGCAGTATTGAAAACCGAAAGCAGAGAAACAAGGCTTGCACATTAAATCCTTAAGGGTTGTCTGGGATTTAAGTCATCCAAGGAAAAATTGGCTTCATCCATGTGCTCCATCATCCCGTCAAACTCTTGGGCCTCCATGAGGTGGAAACATAGAGACCAATTGGGGTTTCCATCCTCTTCTTTCTCTCCCATGTGGTGGAGTCTTGTGAGAAAACCAATAACATAAAGATGAAGAAACTTGTAATCCACCCTAGCAGTTTGGAGTCGATGAAGGAGAATACACGTGGAGAGAGAAATTCATTGATTGTTGATGAACAGATGGCAAGTTCTTACAGGATTTGGACAGAGGATGAAGGCCTCTAGAGGAACCTCCCCTTAAAAAACACCTTCAATGTAACAAGTGCATTTATGAAGATGCATAAATAATAATTGTTATGAAGTGGAACATTAAAAAACAATAGGAGAACCTCACTCGCAACATGCAATGAAGAACCTCAAAATAGAATCAACATCACATTTTCTCATAGTATTGCAGTAAATTTGAGACCTCTACACAATTGAATATGAAGCTTCCATATTAGGAGGTTGAGGATGAGATCAATGAATCTTTCATGATAAAATATTACGAGATCAATGATTTCACAATCAATTCATGCTTTATATATGTTGAAAATAGCACAAACTCTTTCTTCCCTCACCTGGTGTGTTTGTTCTAAGTGTACATCCCAACAACAATACCTTTTCTTGCCCTATATGATCATCCCCACCACTGCAATTGTAAAACTCTATTGGTGCAGAAAAATAGTTATAATTGGAGATACTTTGATGGAAATCGCTCCACCAAACTTCACTCACAACATCACCATGCTCCCTCCTCCTTTCTTTGTCCTATATGCTCATCCTGAAATTCACTCTGGTATTTCCATTCACCCTTTAAGGGGGTATGATAGAATTTAAAAGAGAGTTTTAAATTAGAAAAATGAGCAACTTGTCGTGAAGGTGGTCGAGATGATCAACCAAATTTCAAAGAATGATAGGCATGAAGTGTAGAAAACTAGAATATAAAAATACAATGTTTAAGTATATTTTTCAAAAAGATAGACTATATAAAGGATGCTTGTCCAAGAGCTAAGATCTATTAATGGAAAAGAAGAAAAGAAACATTTTAAAAAGGGGGAAAGCAATAATGTAAAAAAGAAGGAAAAGAGAAAAATCACAGCTATTGGAATCATTATACAAACCAACATATCCCCGAAATAGGAGAAGGGAACACCAAACATATGCAAAGTGTATATGTTGCAAAAGTAGTTTTTTTAAACTATAATGGCATGCACTGTTATTACTTGCCTTCTTTTCGTGCCCTTTTTGTTTGAAGTGTTGCTTCAAACAAAGATATCTCATAAACCAGACAATGAAATGAAATTTCGTGAAATACCCATTTGATATCTTGAAGAGATCTTTCCAACCATATGTGGAACTCCTTATTTAGTTTTCTGAACAGGGCTAAAAATACCTTTGAATATGGTGGTATGCGCAGCCTCCTTGGGTCAAATACATGCTTAGATTAAATTGATGATATCTATCAAACTAGGAAGACAAATGAGATTCCGAGAAATACCCATTTGAGAACTTGAAGATATATTTCCAGCCATATGTGGAACTCCTTCTTTCATTTCCTGAGAAGGGAGAAACATATTGTTGAAGATGGTGGTATGCGCAGACTCCTTGGGTCAAATAATGTTGAGATTCAATCGATGGTATCTCTCAAACCAGGAATCCAATGAGATTCTGCAAAATAACCATTTGAGATCTTGAATGGATATTTCTAATGAGATGTTGTAGAGCCTCTTAAATGTTGTGTAGAGGTCACAACACCTCTTTGAAGTTGGTTGAGTGTAGAGGGCCACAAAAGATGCCAAGGGTTTGTAGAGAAGCATGGGTTGTTGTAGAGGTTGTGGAAGCTACGTGGGTAGCATGGACACCCTGCAAATGTTTTGAAAATGTTCTAGACCAATGAATGTAGTGGATCTATGTATGGATGTAGTGAATCCATGTATGGTTCTCCTTTTAATGGTGAACGAAGATCTGAGGGAAAAAAAAACCTTGTAGTGCATGTGGACCAATTGTGATGCTTACAGTGTATGGCCCGAAAAATGGATTACGATAGTATCAAATGGATTATGATAGTACAAAAAGGAGGTTGGTGATTGTTGCAAATGTTTGAACCTGCATCATGCTTAAAACCTTGTCCTGATGGAGAGCGTACTTTCTCTGATACCATTGATCTGGATCTCGGGGGCTGAGATTTGGATGGATTGAATGTCGAGAGAGGAGGAGCTTAGACATGCCAAACTTGGATGGAAATAAGCATGGACAAAAAATGTAAATGAAGTACTCGGGAGGCGAGTCTCAAAGAGGAGCCTCACCTCTAAAACTAATTACTAGTAAATCACTCAGAGCTAATTAATCTCACAATGAACAATAGAAAATATGAGAGAAGCCAAAATGAGTAACTTTGTCTTATGAGAAGGTTTGCTAAGCCTTTATATAGCATTACAAAATGGTCCATTGGAAAAAGTCAAAAAGAGCTCATTAAATGAGTCTCTATTATTAGTATAATAGATCTAACAACCCAAATAACTAAGTAGTGGAAAATAAATCCCGATACAATAATGAAAAGAGATCAATAAATGAGTCTCTATTATTATAATAATAGATCTAACTACCAAGCTAACTAAGTAGTGGAAAATAAAACCCAATACAATAATGGAGAGGTGGGACTCTCTTTGACCCATATGGGCAACCTGTTTACCCAATTAATTAATGAGGAGTTGAGCATCTCCTTGATCCACATGGACAATCTATTAGCTTTATATATTTATGACTTTTGCATCCAGATTTAGCCCATATATCCCCTAAAATTTGGATCATTCCTCCCCCCTTAGAAAATGATGGTCCCCATCATTTCACCCATGCTAAAAAGAGAAACCTCATTATCGTACCATTATGATTACAATATGAAAATACTCAATGAGGAGAAGGGTTTTGTGTGGTTGACCCATAACCATGGGTTTGTGGTTGACCCATATCCTAATTGACAATTGCATTGTACATGAGGAAAAATAAATAAATTTTAATAAAATCCCAAAATTTAAAAAATAATATGGAAAAATCATGACTTTGGGAGCTGTGAACATCTTTCTGCAAATATATTCATAACTTTTTCTACATGTGATGAAATCAAATTCCATTGAAGACCCATTTGAGCTACGGAAGAGATATTTTCATTGGTATATGGAACTTGTTTTGGGGTGGCCCATGGAGTGAGAAAAATCAAGCCGAATTTGAGGGGCGCGTGGCCACACTAGTTACATGCATGTTCTTCTTCAAACAAATATATCTCATAAACCAAACAACGAAATGAAATTCCATGAAATACCCATTTGAGATATTAAATAGATATTTCCAACCATATGTGGAACTCCTTCTTTAGTTTACTGATCAGGGAGAAAAAGACCTTTGAATATGGTGGTATGTGCAGTCTCATTGGGTCAAATACATGCTGAAATTCAATCAATGATATCTCTCAAACCAGGAAGCCAAATGAGATTCTGAGAAATACCCATTTGAGATATTGAAGAGATATTTCTAGCCATATGTGTAAATCCTTCTATCATTGTCTGAGTAGGGAGAACAATATTGTTGAATATGGTGTTATGAACAACATCCTTGGGTCAAATACATGTTGAGATTCAATCAATGATATCTCTCAAACCAGGAAGCCAATGACATTCAGCGAAATAACCATTTGAGATATTGAAGAGATATTTCTAATGAGATGTAGTAGAGCCTTTGAAATGATGTGTAGAGGTCGCAACACCTCTTTGAAGTTGACTGAGTGTAGAGGGCCACAAAGGATGCCAAGGGTTTGTAGAGAAGCATGGCTTGTTGTAGAGGTTGTGGAACCTCCGTGGGTAGCATGGACACCCTGAAAATTTGTTGAAAATGTTGCAGATCAATGTATGTAGTGGATCCATGTATGGATGTAGTGAATCCATGTATGGTTCTCCTTGTAATGGTGAATGAAGATCCAAGGAAAAACAAAATCCATGTACTGCATGTGGACCAACTGTGATGCTTACAGTGTATAGCCCAACAAATGGATTACGATAGTACCAAAAGGAGGTTGGTGATTGCTGAAAATGTTTGAACCTGCATCATGCTTCAAACCCTTATCCCAATGGAGAGCATACCTGCTCTGATACCACTAATATGGATCTCGGGAGCTAAGATCTGGATGGCTTGAATGTCGAGAGAGGAGGATCTTAGACATGCCAAACTTGCATGAAAAGAAGCATGGACAAAAACATGTAAATGAAGTACTCGGGAGGTGAGGCTCAAAGAGGAGTCTCACCTCTAAAACTAAGTACTAGTAAATCACTCAGAGCTAATTAATCTCACAATGAACAATAGAAAATATGAGAGAAACCAAAATGAGTAACTTTATCTTATGAGAAGGATTGCTAGGTCTTTATATAGCATTACAAAATGGTCCTTTGGACAAAGTAAAAAAGAACTCATTAAATGAGTCTTTATTATTAGTATAATAGATCTAACTACCCAACTAACTAAGTAGTCGAAAATAAAACCCGATACAATAATGGAAAGAGCTCATTAAATGAGTCTCTATTATAATAATAATAGATCTAACTACCCAGCTAACTAAGTAGTGGAAAATAAAACCCAATACAATAATGGAGAGGTGGTACTCTCTTTGACCCATATGGGCAACCTGTTAACCCAATTAATTAATGAGGAGGTGGGCATCTCCTTGGTCCACATGGACAATCTATTAGCTTTATAGATTTATGACTTTTGCATCTGAATTTAGACCATATACCCCCCTAAAATTTGGATCATTCCTCCCCCTTTAGAAAATGATGGTCCCCATCATTTCACCCATGCTAAAAAGAGAAACCCCATTATCGTACCATTATGATTACAATGTGAAAATACCCAATGAGGAGAAGGGTTTTGTGTGGTTGACCCATAACAGTAGGTTTTTGGTTGACCCGTACCCTAGTTGACAATGGCGTTGTACATGGGGAAAAATAAATAAATTTTAATAAAATCACAAAATTTAAAAAATAATATGGAAAAATTGTGACTTTGGGGGTTGTGAGCATCTTTCTGCAAATATATTCATAACTTATGCTACAGGTGATGAAATCCAATTACGTCTAAGACCCATTTGAGTTATTTAAGAGATATTTCCATCGATATATGGAACTTCTTTTGAGGTGGCCCGTGGAGTGAGAAAAACCCGTTCGAATTTGAGGGGGCGCACCCACGCTAGTTACAGACATGTGCTGCCTCAAACAAAGATATCTCATAAACCAAACAACGAAATGAAATTCTACGAAATACCCATTTGAGATATTGAAGATATATTTCCAGCCACATGTGGAAATCCTTATTTAGTTTTCTTATCAGGGAGAAAATACTTTTGAATATGGTGGTACACGCGGCCTCCTTGGGTCAAATACATGCTAAGATTCAATCGATGATATCTCTCAAAACAGGAAGCCAAATGAGATTCTGAGAAATACCATTTGAGATATTGAAGAGATATTTCCAGCCATATGTGGAAATCATTATGTAGTTTCCTGATAAGGGATAAAAGTACCATTGAATATTATGGTATGCATGGCCTCCTTGCATCAAATACATGTTGAGATTCAATCGATGATTTCTCTCAAACCAGGAAACCAAATGAGATTCCATGAAATATCCATTTGATATCTTAAAGAGATATTTTTAATGATATGTGGTAGAGCCTCTGAAATTCAATGTAGAGGTTGCAACACCTCTTTGAAGTTGAATGAGTGCAGAGGGCCACAAAGGATTCCAAGGGTTTGTAGAGCAGCATGGGTTGTTGTTGTAGAGGTTGTGGAACATCCGCGGGCAGCATGGCCACCATGCAAATTCGTTGAAAATTTTGCAGACCAATGGATTTAGTGGATCCATGTATGGATTTAGTGAATCCATGTATGGTTCTCCTTGTAATGGTGAATAAAGATCTAAGGGAAAAAAATGTCTTGTAGTGCCTGTGGACCAACTGTGATGCTTATAGTGTATTGCCCAGCAAATGGATTATGATAGTACCAAAAGGAGGTTGGTGATTGTTGAAAATGTTTGAACTTGCATCATGATTCAAACCCTTGTCCCAATGGAGAGCGTAATTTCTCTGATACCACTGATCCAGATCTTGGGGGCTGAGATCTGGATGTCTTGAATGCCGAGAGAGGAGGAGCTTAGACATGCCAATATTGCATGAAAAGAAGCATGGAAAAAAACATGTAAAAGAAGTACTTGGGAGGTGAGGCTCAAAGAGGAGCCTGACCTCTAAAAATAATTACTAGTAAATCACTCAGAGCTAATTAATCTCACAATGAACAATAGAAAATATGAGAGAAGCCAAAATGAGTAACTTTATCTTATGAGAAGGCTTGCTAGGCCTTTATATAGCATTAAAAAATGGTCCATTGGACAAAGTCAAAAAGAGTTCATTAAATGAGTCTCTATTATTATTATAATAGATCTAACTAACCAACTAACTAAGTAATGGAAAATAAAACCCAATACAATAATGGAAAGAGCTCATTAAATGAGTCTCTATTATTATAATAATAGATATAACTACCCAGCTAACTAAGTAGTGGAAAATAAAACCCAATACAATAATGGAGAGGTGGGAATCTCTTTGACCCATATGGGCAACCTGTTAGCCCAATTAATAAATGAGGATGTGGGCATCTCCTTGGTCCACATGGACAATCTATTAGCTTTATAGCTTATGACTTTTTCATCCGAATTTAGACCATATACCCCCTAAAGTTCAGATCAGATTATATAAAAACAACTTCGTATAATTAAAATTGTGTTTCAACTTGAGTACCTAGTAGTATATATTATTAAAAAATCCCATGAAAAAAAATTGAAATTCAAATCTTCTCCATCAAATAATAACACACTATCCTCATTATTACAATATCTTCTTCAAGAAAATATTGTAGGTGAGAGTTGAGAATGGATACTAAATATCTTAAAGCAACAATTGTTTTTAAGTTGAACATGCAAATATGGAATATGTTTAAGGGTGTATGAACTATCCTTGTTTATGGAATGATGTGCATCACAGAGTTAGTTGTTCATACCATGACTATATTAATCTATTCTCAACGCAAACAAAAGTAGATCCAATACCTCTATGCACTCTGCCTTGACATTTATGAACCTATCAGGGGGTGCTTAGTGCTTGCCAATGTTCAACTCCTCCACTTCCATGATTGTTCATTTTGCAACAATGCTACGTGTCTACTCCCTTGCATCATGTTGCAATTAGTGTAAACGTGTAGCTTGATCACGCTATAGAGGTTGTTGGGTTTCTCGGTTTTTAGGCATCTGGAGGATGTGCCACTCCCTTGCATCCTATTGCAATAAGCACAAAATTTTAGCTTGATCACACAATAGAGGTTGTTGGGTTTCTAGGTTTCGAGGTATTTGAAGTATTTGAAGTATTTGTCAACTTTGTTGATGATGAAAATCATACAAGCATATTTAATGACATTCATCAATAACCTTGACAAGTTATATTTGTTGAGTTCTTGTTATATTCATGTCATTGTTTCTTATAGATTTCTCTTGTTTGATTATGATGTGTGTGTGTGTGTGTGTGTGTGTGTGTTTAATGGGAGGAAATTAGGGAATATGTTGAATCCTTGATTGGAAAAATCATTATAACATCGTAATCAAAGTAGCTTGAGGGCTTATTTACCCTCACGTCATTATTTGATATATTAAGGTTGGAAAACATTTTCCAGATGAAAATTTAATCTCAAAAATCCATAAATCGACATGGCAACATGGCAATTTTCTTACAACAAGTATGCCATTTTCAATTATATGTCATTAAATTTATTATACCTAAAATCCAGTCGAAAAACCAAGTGTTGCGGCCTGAGATGATTCAACTGAGAGGTCATAATATCACTTAAAACTTTTGAATTATTCACCCTTGGTTGTTAGTTAGGTCGAGATTTAATTTAAATATTACCTTAATCTAGTTGAACAAACTAGTCTTTTGAGTATTCTAGATGGATGGAAAATGTGGTTATACCCATTCCATAATTAATCATTAGACCCTCGTGGCTAACCTAATTTTAATTTCCTTCACAATTATTTTTAACACGTGATCCAAGAGAGAGTGAGAAGGCACGTATCAAGCAATTAAGGAGGCACATGGATTATTGTAAGGCATACTTGTCGTATAGTGGAGTGAATTATGGGAAGAGACCCTTGCAATATTTTCACATGCCTAGACATCCAACTCCACACGGATTTGAACTTATGGAAGGTAATTCTCCTCGACATTGTGGGATTATGGCTATGTTATTTGGATTTCCTGTGTGGAGACTATGTTCTGCATGTCCTACTTAACACTGGTGATCTCTAGCATTTTGGTTCGGCTTGTGTATGTGACCTTAATCCTCTTCTAGAATATGGGTAATCCACCACCTTTATGTCCTTTATTTTCCAAATGGGTTACAGTGTCTAGGACTTTTTTAAGTTTCGGTTCAAGGGATATTTTCCTTACTTTGGTCCTTCCTTCAAGGGGACTTGTTCCATCTTTAGATGATTTTTTCTTTTATCTTTGTGAGAAACTTCTCTTTTGGGTGAGTGCTCTTTCAATTTTGATGCATGTCAAGATCAATTAGGGGCTCTCTAGGTGGGGAATGAGTTTCCTTTGTTTCTTTTCAACTCTGGGTGGGTCGATTTCTCTTGGTTTAATTTGTCTTTAGGGTCAAGAAGCCTATACTTTGATTGTTTGTCTTCATCATCGATTCTTCTATCTACTTTGAATAGAGATGCTTTGTTTTGTGTTTGCTTGGGCTGCCCTAAATCAAACCTGAATAAGTTCTAGGCATTGAGGGACATGAAGGCGGAGTAAAGGAGGGAATACGTAGGCAGCATTGAGATTTCAAAATTGCATTGGGTCTTGTACTATTATAGTTCTCATATGGATTACAAAGAGTTGTAGGAGATTAGGCGTGCATTGCAAAGTCACGAGGAAGTTATTCAGGGAAACATAAGCTCAATATTAATGGACACGACAAAAATGCATGAGCAAGAACTCTAGGTCACTACCCAAATTGCACCTATTATGGGCACTTTGGTTCAATAGAAGCATCAAATTGTTGTTCTGGAGGCGGAATGCAACATGTTTAGAAACATGGCCATAATTCTGAGTAAGGGTGAGCAGTCTAGAGTATCCAATCAAGTGCAGTCAATTAGTTAAAACTATGGGGGACCGAGGGAAGAAGAAATAGTGCATAAGCTTCATGAGGATAGGGAAATTGTCAAGTAGGACTTGAATCCAACAAAAACAAAACTGGAAGAAGCATTGAACCGTCATGCCTTTTGTTAAGTTCAAATGTTTTACAAAATAATTAAGATTTAGGTTTATTTTATGAATCTACACCACTAAGATATTCTGAGATGTTTTATTTATTTACTGACCTAGATGGGTACAACTATACGCTGGAAGACAACTCTCTTTTTCACTTTTGCTTAAAATGTTTTGAATCAAACTTTTGATGTAATCTCACTTTAAGCTCTACTACAATTTTATTTAATACAAAAACTCTTAGTCATGGTAATAAAATCAACTAGTGGTTTTTTTCTTTTTTTCCCTCACGGTACTTAGTAGGGGTTAAAATGGATCTATGTGGATAACTAGATGGTTTTTTTCTTTTTTTCCCTCACGGTACTTAGTAGGGGTTAAAATGGATCTATGTGGATAACTAGATATTTAAATTATAAATTGGATTGAAAATTGAAAACTAAACCTAGTCTGTAGGAATGAAAATATTAAAAAAAAACAAATTCACAAGAATATAATCATAACAGATTCGATTAGGTGGCAGCGGACGTGTATCCCTTAGCTACACCTAACAAGAGAAACGTAAAACCTATGGACATTATGACTCGTGTTAGAATTTCCCATGACGATAAAGGTGAATACACAACGAGCTAAAAGGATTTTTGGAACTTGGCAAGTGAAAAAGAGTGGTCGGAGTAAAATAAAAGTGGTCGTTGAAGAAATCGGCCACGTTATGATAAAAATGTAAGTTGAATGGTTTGTTTTCAAAACAATTTTCATTAAAAAATAAGAGTTAATTATATGATTTTAAGAGAGTTATCCATATCTACCTAAACCTTAATTAATTACTATAAAAAACTTTTAAAAATATAACTTAATTTGTGTTGTCAATAATATTTATAATTTCAATTGTGTTGTAATTTTTTGGTTTTCATATTAAAGAGATATTTTCGTAAAGTAAAATTATATAAATCCTCTAATAATATTGATTTTTAGTTTCAAGTTCTTGCTTTAGTATATAAAATTATAATTATAATGAAAAATAAAATATTTTAATTTTTTCTTAATAAATATAGGGTTAACTTTGATCTCTATCCATTATTTTACATCTTTTCTTTATCTCCATATCCCACCCCATCTAATTGTGTAAGTTCACATAAGCACACAACTTATTAACAATTCATAATCTATCACATATTATTAATAATTATGGCAATGGTGTTCTTTAAGGAGTGGTTCTTCTCAAATTTTTCATTGTTTGTTTATGACCTATCAAATAGTGATATATGTGCTTCTGTCTTTATTCATGGTTTTCATCGCACCATTTCCAGTGGTTTTTTGTTCTATCTTTGACAAGAAATCCAGTTGGTAGCGATAGAAGCAATACTCGTCGGCACCAACTTCATCCCACGGCAGAAAGAAGGTTGTCATCTGCGAATTTTTTCAGCCTATCTCAGACAAAGAAAGCAGTCGAAACAATACTCGTCGGCGCTGACTCTATCCCACGACAGAAGAAGGAAATCATCTACGGGGTTTTCTGGTGTATGTCGGACAAAGAAAGCCAAGAGTTAGCAGCCACAACAATACTCGTCGGCGCCAACTCCATCCTATGGCAGAAAGAAGGCGGTCATTTGTGAGATTTCTTACACAAATATGTGGCCATAATTGAATGATAGCTTGAATGTACAAGTTTAAATTCCCAAAGGAGTCCATTCTCATGCTCATGGGTAAGCTCTCATATTCAATTTCTTCTGTTATTTTTGTTGAGATTTGGGTACCTTGGAAAGTGGTCCCCTTGTGTCTGTGAGCTTCTAAACACATGTGGGAAGTACTTTGCACCTTGTACTATGTACTTTATGTCTAATTTCACTTCGACTTAGGAGATTTAAGTCAAAAGTGAAATTTGGTCATTTAAGCCTAAAATGACAATTAATTCACTTTGTGGGTGAATTAAGGGACATAAAGTGAAACTATGGAAACTTAAGTAAAGTGGGTTTTCAGTTGATATTTACTTGAAATGATCTCAACCATTGATTAGGGATGAGATGAGATGTTCTCATCCACCCATTTATTAGTTTTCCTTATGTATCCTTAAGGAGGGTGCAAGGGCAAAGGAGAGCTCATTATTCACTTGTATGTTCACCAAAGGAGTTTGGAGAAGGGAAAGAGGATGAGAATGGAAGCATTGGGAGAGGATATATTGGGTGCCTCCTTTCATGGAGGGATCATGAAGGCTTAGGGCCCAACTTATTTGTGGAGGTTGTTCTTGCAAGGAGGAGGGTGCACTTGAGGAGGAGGGCGCATAGCTAGCAGGAAGGTCTTGTAGTGGTCAGATTGCTTTGAAGATAGTTTTAGTAGAGAGGTAGCACACAAGAGCACATTATGGTGCAAGGTTTTCTGCATTAGAGCTTCAGGGATCAAGGGCACTTCATTTCACTGGATAGAGCTATATTTGAGGAGGGTGCACCATGCTTGGGCGCATCTCTCATTCTTGGACTTGTGTTGCAGCTTGAGACAAGTTGTTATTGTATCAGGTTCATTTGTTTCATGTACTTGTTGTATTCCACCTTTTATTTTCCACATATATATACTTCCATTCCAAACTATTTTTCCCCATGGGGGTTTTATTCAGGGTCATGTTGACCAAAACTACCTGTGTTCATTTTCATGTAATTTATTGTTTAGAACAACATTATTTCAGCTCTAAAATATCTCTACGTGTGTTATATAGCTTATGGTATGCATGTGCTAACATCTTGTGACAAAACTACATGCTAGAGCACCCATTTGGCCTATGTAACCGTAATGGACCAACAAAGAAGTTACTAAACAGTTTGTTGTTATAAAACAACAACAAACCCTTGTTTGACAGTTGAAACTTAGAGCCAACTTGAGGTCAAAGACAGACCTAGTTGGCAACTTGTTAGGACCTGGAAAATATTCATGGTATCAGATCTTGGTGGCTGATTTTTGTTGAGTTTTGGATAGCATATGAGTGGACTGTTTTAGACACCTTTTGGAAATATTTTGTGGACAACCATTGACTGAGTTCAGTGGCAGCTTGTTGGCATATTTATGTGGAGGGTTGTAGAACAGTTTGTGGAAATTTTCGTCAGTCTTTTTTCACACCTATGTGGTAGGAGTGAGGATGATTTTTCACAACCTCTTTTCACACCTATATTGCTAGGAGTGAGGTCGGTGTTCATTTGCTTCTTTTCACACCTATGTTGACAGGAGTGAGGAAATGTTCCCTTATAGTTGCAACATCAATTTGAGTGCAAAGGGAAATGATTTCAACATCTCAGATGTGTGTGGAGAATAGGCTAGTTGAAGCTAGCAACTAGATGCCTTGGAAGGCCAGGATTGTCTTTGTCTTGGAGAACCTTGAACTATGGGATATAGTTTAGGAAGTTGTTCCTATTCTGCCTACTACTACTCACATCTTGTTAGCAAAGTTAAAGAAGAGGAACAATAAGGAAAAGAGGATGATATGTGATGCAATGCAGGATCACATCATTCCCCACTTGACTGGGAAATCTTGGGAATTTGAGATGTGGGCATATCTATGCAAGATTTATGAGAGCTCTAATGAGAACCAGAAGATGGTTCTCCATGATCGACTTAGGGGAATTTGTACGCTCTAGGATGAGTCAGTCACTTATTTTCTTGGTCGATACACCCAGATCAGAGACGAGCTTGGAGCTGTTGGAGAGGTGGTGTACCTAGATTCTATGGTGAGGGCAGCCTTAAACAACATCACCAAACCATGGGATCCATTTGTTCATGGCATCGTTGCCAGGGAGGTCATGCCCACATGGGAGAGGATATGGGATGATTTCATTCAGGAGGAGACTAGACTTATATCAGAGGCTTCTGGACAACATCATACAGTGTAGGGTGATCAGGATCTTACTCTTTGGACAAATGGCAAGAAGATGGTCGGTCAAGGAGGTCGGCATGGTCCCAAGTTTAGGGCCCCACCACAGGGAGGATAGAATAGAAGTGTGCAAAAGAGAGACATGAGCACAATGATATGATTTGCTTGTGGAGAGATGGGTCACTATGCAGGATAGTGTCCCAAGAAGATGCAGGATGTTTTAGCAGTGACAATAGAGGAGCATGAGTTTGATGAACAATTTGCGAGAGAGTGTGCATTCGTGACTACTTTGTTTATTGTTACACCATCCAACATCAAGTGGGGAGACAGAATTGAGGAGGACCTACTGACTCATAGTAGTGATTCAGAGGGAGCTCACACTCAGTTTTAGTGGACACCATCATCAAGGGTGACTGGTCCACCTGGAATAGCTTCAATTTTAGACTTGTCGAGACAGACGTTTGGTGTAGGGGCTTTAGAGAATCAGAGATTGATGAGGAGGAGTGGTAGGGAACCACGTAGGATTGAGCCTCACTTGGCTACAAAGACGAGCAGATGAGGTTCTGGATCCACTTCAGGTGGAAGCTACTTGGCGAGAGGCTAAGTTGAGGATCTTGGTGAGATGTTGAGATCCAAGTGCTCTTGGTGAGATACCAAGAGGGGGAGACTTTTGGTGATATTCCAAGAGAGTGGCTCTTGGTGAGATTCCGAGAGTAGTGACCTTTGGTGAGATGACAGGAGGTAGAAACCTTGGTGGGAGACCAAGGTGGAGATATTTAGTTTGATACCAAGATCTAGGTGATATTGGATAGGTGGAGAGACACTTCCATCTATGGATCATGCAGTTTGAGAAGATTTGTGTCATACTACTTTCATTGATCAAGGTACAGCCATACTCACCGAGTATTTTCCAGTGGGAAACCATGTCCACTGCAAGGATGAGATTGGGTATGAAGGGCACTTTCCTCGGTAAGAGGGAGTGTTGAGATTGTTTGATTACTGAGAGGGGGGTGAATCGGTAATAGAGAAATCTAATCCTTTTTAACCATATAATGCAAGTGTTATATAAATGTAGCATTATCATCCAATATTTGCAAAGTAAATAAACAATGAACAAATGAACAATCATACACATACATAGTACACCAATGTTTTTACATGGAAACCCAAAGCAGGAGAAAACCACGAAATGCTTTTTCTTTTATGCCTTGAAGAATTACATTCATTGGAAGCACCAACTTTCTTTGTTTTCCAGCTGCAACTGGAAGGAGGCTCCAACCCCCTAGTTTCTCAGGCTACAACCTGAGGGGAGCTCCAACTCCTCAATTCTCTAGCTACAACCAAAAGAAGGCTATAACCCCCTATGTTCTCCAGCTACAACCAGAAGGTGGCTACAACCACCTGTCCTTGCCCCATCCAACCTCCCTGACATATAAGTAGAATGATGAAACCATTGTCACACTATCACTGTGAGATATACTATTGTAAACTTGTACCAATCAACCAACACCAAACAACATGTACCAATAACTTGAACCATGCATCAACCTATACCTCAACCTGTAATCAACATGTACCATAAACAAGTGCATCAACCATGCACCAACTTGTACCAAACAACCTACAATCAAATTGTGCCATAAACAAGTGCATCAACCATGCACCAACCTGTACCTCAACCTGCAAACCTTCCTTAACTTTAACAACAAGAGACTAGCATTTTCATCAAACTTTACTTTAGTCTCACATGACTAGTTTTGGATTAGTCAACAACCCTAACTTGAAATAATCATAATTGTGTACCTTTAATGAATAAAGATCTGAAAATAATACACAATGTTTTTCAATGGGTTTTATGCAATTAATCCAGGTGTCACTGCTTGGAACCTCTCAGAAAAGGAGTTATAGCAAAAATGACATACCTTGTTGAATTTTGGCTTATTCCAGAGAGCGAACTTGTAGAGCATGCCCTGCACGAAATATTTGTTGTATGGATATGTAAATTTTACACTGAATACTAAAGACTATACTCTAACCAACATATTTGGTCTTACTGAATTTGGATCTGTTATGAAGAAGTTATGATGTTTTTACCCGAAACACTTGTTTTAGACTAGTTTCAGGACTAGCCACAACCCCTATTTTCCACGAAGTGTAACTCCAAAAATACAATGACCCACAAGCTAAAATTCATACCACAGATACTTGGATATGTTTTCTCAATGACCTCCCAATTTCACGGTCTGAATCATTGTAGAAACAAAGTTATTGTGAAAACGGTGAGATGACCTGTAAAAAACATACCTTAGAAAGCATCATCAAAAGAATTTATTCTCCCTTGAATTTTGGCCTTATTTACTTCACCTTCCCTCTGAAATTCGGCTTAGATATCCTTTGGTTACCTCATACACCTGTAGATATTCAATATTCTCAAGCGTGATTAAAATGAGAGAGCCTTGCCTCTTATTTATACTCTCCAAGTAGCTTCCTTAGAAGCATCTTCCAGGCCACTTTGTCCACATAGTCACCTATGTCCAACTGTTGCCAATTTGCCACTTGTCCATGTATCCAATAGCCACTTGACCACTTAACTCATTTTCCTCATTTTAGGGTTAATCTTCTTATAACCACTTTCCATAATTAGAAAGTTCTCTATTTACTTTATTATTTAAATAATCCTCCTTGACTTTGTCACTTCACCTTATTATTTAAATAATCCTCTTTGATTTTGTCACTTCACTTTATTATTTAAATAATCCTCTTTGACTTTCTCACTTTACTTTATTATTTAAATAATCTTCTTTGACTTTTTCACTTCACTTTATTATTTAAATAATTTCTTCTTTGCAAGCACTTTGACTTCTTTGACCTTTTGGGGTTTCAAGTCAATCATATGAGGGTCCTTCAACTTCGTAAGGCCATAACTCTCAAATCGTGAGGAGTTATGTGATGTTCCACATACCACCAGAAATGGCATGACATTTACTATCCATATAAAATAGTCTTACCTACAAATATATCAAAACTCATACCATTATACATCAAACAAATTTGGGTCCATTACCCAAACCTTTTTGCTACCAGAATTCGCTACCGGACTTTCTTCAAGGGTTGACATCAATGACAACCAACCCAATTAATCAATAGAGATTTGGGTACCTTGTAAAGTGGTCCCCTTGTATTTGTGAGCTTCTAAATACATGTGGGAAGTACTGTGTACCTTGTACTATGTACTTTATGTCTAATTTCACTTTGACTTAGGAGATTTAAGTCAAAAGTGAAATTTGGTCATTTAAGCCTAAAATGACAATTAATTCACTTTGTGGGTGAATTAAGGGACATAAAGTGAAACTATGGAAACTTAAGTAAAGTGGGTTTTGAGTTGAGAATTACTTGAGATGATCTCAACCATTGTTTAAGGATGAGATGATATGATCTCATCCACCCATTTATTAGGTTTCCTTATGCATCCTTAAGGAGGGTGCAAGGGCAAAGGAGAGCTCATTATTCACTTGTATGTTCACCAAAGGAGTTTGGAGAAGGGAAAGAGGCTAAGAATGGAAGCATTGGGAGAAGAGATCTGGGGTGCCTACTTTCATGGAGGGCTCATGAAGGCTTAGGGCCCAGCTTATTTGTGGAGGTTGTTCTTGCTAGGAGGAGGGCGCACATCTAGCAAGGAGGTCTTGTAGTGGTCAGATTGATTTGAGGACCTTTTTAGTGGAGAGGTATCACACGAGAGCACATTGTGGTGCAAGGTTTTCTCCATCAGAACTCAAGGGAGAAAGGGAACTTCATTTCAATGGATAGAGCTATATTTGAGGAGGGCACACCATGCTTGGGCACATCTCTCACTCTTGGACTTGGCTGCAACTTGAGACAAGTTGTTATTGTAAAAGGTTTATTTTTTTCAGGTACTTGTTGTATTCCACCTTATATTTTCCACATATATATACTTTCATTCCAAACTATTTTTCCCTGAGGGGGGCGTTATCCAGGGTCATGTTGACCAAAAATACTTGTGTTCATTTTCATGTATGTTAGTGTTTAGAACAACATTATTTCAGCTCTAAAAGATCTCTAGGTGTGTTATATAGCTTATGGTATGCATGTGCTAACATTTTGTGATAAAAATACTTGCTAGAGCACCCATTTGGCTTATGTAACCGTAACGGAACAAAAAAGAAGTTACTGAACAGTTTTTTGTTATAAAACAACAACAAACCCTTGTTTGACAATTGAAAATTAGAGCCAACTTGAGGTCAAAGACAGACCTAGTTGGAAGCTTATTAGGACCTAGAAAATCTTCATGGTATCAGAGCTTGGTGGATGATTTTTGTAAAGTTTTGGATAGCATATGAGTGGATTGTTTTAGACACCTTTTGGGAATATTTTGTGGATAGCCATTGATCGATTTCAGTGGCAGCTTGTTGGCATATTTTTGTGGAGGGTTGTAGAGCAGTTTTTGGACATTTTCGTCAGTCTCTTTCACACCTACGTGGTAGGAGTGAGGCTGATTTTTCACGACCTCTTTTCACACCTATATTGCTAGAAGTGAGGTCGGTGTTCATTTTCCTCTTTTCACACCTATGTTGACAGGAGTGAGGCAACGTTCCTTTACATTTGCAGCATCAGTTTGAATGCAGGGGGAATTGATGTCAGCATCTCAGATGCATGTGGCAGATAGGCTAGTTGGAGCTAGCAACTAGTTGCCTTGGAAGGACAGGATTGTCTTTGTCTTGGAGGACCTCGAACTATGGGATATAGTTGAGGCACTTGTTCATGTTCCCCCTGCTACTACTCCCATTTTTTTAGCAAAGTTCAGGAAGAGGAACAACAAGGAAAAGAGGACGATATGTGATGTAGTGTGGAATCACATCATTCCCCACTTGACTAGGAAATCTTGGGCATTTGAGATGTTGGTATCTCTATCCAAGATTTATGAGAGCTCTAATGAGAACCAAAAGATGGATATCCATGATTGACTCAGGGGAATTCATATGCTCCAAGATGATTCGGTCACTTCTTTCCTTGGCCGATACACCCAGATCAGAGATGATCTTGGAGCCATTGGAGAGGTGGTGGACCCAGATTCTATGGTGAGGACACCCTTAAACAACTTTGCCAAATCATGGGGTACATTCGTTCATGGCATTATTTCCAGAGAGGTCATGCCCACATGGGAGAGGATGTGGAATGATTTCGTTTAGGAGGAGACTAGACTTATATCAACGACTTCTGAACAATAGTAGATAGTGCAAGGTGATGATGATATTTCTCTTTGGTCAAAGGGAAAGAATAAGGTTGGTCGGGGAAGTCGACAGGGTCCCAAGTTTGGGGGCCCACCACAGGGAGGAGAGGGAAGTAGTGGGCAGAAGAGACACATGAGAACAGTGCTTTGCTTATGGAGAGATGGGTCCCTATGAACGATAGTGTCCCAAGAAGAAGAAGAAGATGCAGGATGTTTTAGCAGCGACAACATAGGAGCTTGAGTTCGATGAAAAATTTGAGAGAGACTATGCATTCACGACTACTTTTTATTTTGTTACACCATCCAACATCAGGTGGTGAGACAGAGTTGAGGAAGATCTATTGAATCATAGTACTG
This sequence comes from Picea mariana, assembly GCA_032191745.1. Classification (NCBI taxonomy): domain Eukaryota; kingdom Viridiplantae; phylum Streptophyta; class Pinopsida; order Pinales; family Pinaceae; genus Picea; species Picea mariana. Next base: position 190,736 of record JASDQU010436773.1, read on the forward strand.
ATTCAAAGGGAGATCAGGCTCAGTTTTCTTGGACACCATCATCAAGGGTGACTGGTCCACCTGGGACAGCTTCAGTTTTAGATTTGTTGAGATAGAGGGTTGATGCAGGGGCTTCAAAGCATCAGAGATTGATGAGGAGGAGCGACAGGGAACCACGAAGGCTTGAGCCTCACTTGGCTATAGAGACGAGAAGAGCATGTTATGGATCCACTTTAGGTGGAATCTACTTGGTGAGACGCCAAGTTGAGGATCTTGGTGAGATGTTGAGATCCAGGTGCTCTTTGTGAGATACCAAGTGGGGGATACTCTTGGTGAGATTCCAAGAGAGTGACTCTTGGTGAGATTCCAAGAGTAGTGACCTTTGGTGAGATGTCAGGAGGTAAAATCCTTGGTGGGAGACCAAGGTGGAGATCTTTGGTTTAATACAAAGATCTAGGTGATCTTGTATAGGTGGAGAGACACTTCCATCTATGGATCATGCAGATTGAGCAGATCTATGTCAGAATACTTTCATTGATCAAGGTATAGCCATACTCACCGAGTATTTTCCAGTAGGCAACCATGTCCACTGCAGGGATGAGATTGGGGGTGAAGGGCACTTTCCTTGGTAAGAAGGAGTGTTGAGATTTGGGTACCTCAGAAAGTGGTCCCCTTGTGTTTGTGAGCTTCTAAACACATGTGGGAATTACTTTGTACCTTGTACTATGTAATTTATTTCAAATTTCACTTTGACTTAGGAGATTTAAGTCAAAAGTGAAATTTGGTCATTTAAGCCTAAAATGACAATTAATTCACTTTGTGGGTGAATTAAGGGACATAAATTGAAACTATGGAAACTTAAGTAAAGTGGGTTTTGAGTTGAGATTTACTTGAGATGATCTCAACCATTGATTAGGGATGAGATGATATGATCGCATCCACCCATTTATTAGGTTTCCTTATGCATCATTAAGGAGGGTGCAAGGGAAAAGGAGAGCTCATTATTCACTTGTATGTTCTCCAAAGGAGTTTGGAGAAGGGAAAGAGGATGAGAATGGAAGCATTGGGAGAGGATATCTTGGTTTCCTCCTTTCATGGAGGGCTTATGAAGGCTTAGGGCCCTGCTTATTTGTGGAGGTTGTTCTTGCTAGGAGGAGGGCACACTTGAGGAGGGTGCATAGCTAGCAAGGAGGTCTTGAAGTGGTCAAATTTCTTTGAAGACAGCTTCAGTGGAGAGGTAGCACATGATATCACATTGCTGTGCAAGGGTTTCTCCATCAAATCTTCAGGGAGCAAGGGTACTTCATTTCAATGGATAGAGTTATATTTGAGGAGGGTGCACCATGCTTGGGCACATCTCTCACTCTTGGACTTGTGTTGCAGCTTGAGACAAGCTACTATTGTATCAGGTTCATTTGTTTCATGTACTTGTTGTATTCCACCTTCTATTTTCCACATATATATACTTTCATTCCAAACTGATTTTCCCTAGGGGGGTTATCCAGGGTCATGTTGACCAAAAATACATGTGTTCATTTTCATTTATGTTAGTGTTTAGAACAACATTATTTCAGCTCTAAAAGATCTCTAGGTGTGTTATATAGCTTATGGTATGCATGTGCTAACATCTTGTGACAAAAATACATGCTAGAGCACCCAGTTGGCCTATGTAACCGTAACAGAACAACAAAGAAGTTACTGAACAGTTTGTTGTTATAAAACAACAACAAACCCTTGTTTGACAGTTGAAACTTAGAGCCAACTTGAGGTCAAATATAGACCTATTTGGCATCTTGTTAGGACCTGGAAAATCTTCAATTTTTTTGTCAGAATCCTTATTTCTGAAAGCAGATTGGAATCCACTCTAAAATTATTCTTTTGCTTAGTTCAAATCTATGTTGCAAAAAATATGTTAATTAGTGGAGATCAAACCCATTTTTTATTCTTGATGCTTGATTCTTGTCTAGTACAGTGTGATATTGCTTGCGCTATCAGGATTCTCTACCGTATGTGAGTGAGAAAGAGGAATGGGATAGAGATGAATTATGAGAATAATGAGAATGGTGTAGGTCCAGGATCAATCATTTCTAAGAAGAAGGTAGGAAGTGACCTCAAGGACTCCGACACCGACATTGCAAGAAAATTTTTGGGGTTAGTCAAATCATATCACATGGTTTTAGTATTAGTTTTGCCCTTAGTTTTAGAAAATATGTGTTTTTCATAGATAGAATAACCAGAATGCTTTTGGTTTTAGAGTCAATTGGGTCAAAAGCCTTCAACTAGCTAACATAAATGCCCTCACTTCTTAATATAATATAGAGGGGAAATTTTCGTTGGAGGGCTCTCATGGGAAACCACCATAGGCACGCTTTATTCCCTATTGCCCTTTTCTCTCACATTAGAAGTGCCTTTTCAATATTGTGCTTTCTTACCTTTTCAATACTATGCTTTCCTTACAAATATCATCATATATGATGAATTCATTTTCTTGCTAGTAAATGTTTGCACTTTCTTTTGAATTATTTTGGAAAAAAGTTTCATCGATTGTTAATTCTAGAAGTTTTTTTAAGTGAATCTTTTCATCTTCAAGAATTTTCATTTTAATTACACAATTATACATGGTTTATATTCATTCCCCTTTTAAGGAACTTGGTTGCAATGTAAATGTTTGCGTGATTGCTATGTTTGCATAAAAATTGGTGGATCATTTCAAGAAATCTGGAGAGATAATAGATCCAGTGATAATGAAATACCATGGAAATGGGCACCCTCGTGGTTTTGGGTTTGTGACTTATCCAAATCCTTCAGTTCTTAATGTTGTTATGAAAGTCATGCATACATTGGATGGAAGAACGACAAATTCCATTTTCTTGTTTATCTTATTTTTTATTCAAACCTTGCATTTGAAACATGGGATATTAATTGATTCAGTGAATATTTTGTTCATATTGGGTTTTGCATTTTCCTTTAGTTCTTACTTGTGAGCATTTAGCTTATTTTTGAGTTTTCTTGAGTTTACAGTCCAATAATATACTGGTCACTATTTTTTTTCATCATATTGGGTTTTAATTTTTCCCTATCTTAAACAAGTGTTTGATTTAATTTTTGAATTATCTTTATTTTGTGGCCAAGTATTATATTGGCTTTTGGTCAAAATGAGAATTGCTCCTTTTCAATGTCGAGAGATATTATACTTTACAAAATGATACTTTTTTTAGGTCTCTATTACATTATGGGTTTGAACATGGGTCATTTGCACGCCCATCTCAAGCATGAGACCACAACTTATTGGACTAACTATTTATTCAAATTTCATCCTATCATAGTAGTTTTAGTGCCTTTGTCACTCTATGCTACCAACTCCAAGTTGTTTTGGGGAATGCAATTGTTTTTTCATGATTATTGTTACTTTCTCTCTTACACACTTGCCCTTGACATATCGACTCTGTCATTAAATACCAAAAATTGTTTGTATCACACTAGAGTGGAATCCATTGTTCTTGTACTGTTATGTTTGATAACCTGACTACCCTCAACATTTTATCTGGAATTAGTCACTCAAATATCTATGTTGAGTTCTTTCTACTATTATAATTGATAAATGGCAATGGTTCGTTAACTAAAAGTGTGTCGAAAAGTAAACATTATAGAAATATTCTCGACTCTATGTTACCCAATTACTTACGATAAATATTATAATGTTTAATATTATTTTAATATAAAAGTAGTTCAATATTTTTACCATCGAATTTATTAAAATTCCATACAGTTCACAGTACTTGAACTATTTAGTATTATACACAACATAGTTTTGGTGAGAAGGAATCAAGAAAATCGTTGTTGTGGGTTGCGCCCTAGGGTTTGAGATCTCGCATATCCTCCTACCAGCATTTGGTCAGCCATGGCTCCCTCTCTGAGAGGGGATCCTCCACTAGGATCCTTGATGTCGTACATGCAGGCCTTCCTGGCCTTAATTTCTTCCTATGTTAAAACGCACAGAGCAAACCCCTCGTGTTTTGTCAAGAAAGTGACATAAATCCCCAAGGTGGTTGTGCATGCTCCTTTGGCATGGCCTCTAGCTCTTAGACTGTTGGACATAGGATTGATAGAGAATTTCACACGAATTTGGCCCTCCCCAAAAGCCATGCACCTCTGGTTGGAATCGAACTGGCGCAAACTGATCCAGGGTCAAATGTCAGTAGCCTTCTGCGGTAAGGGCTTCTTTGCTTTCTTATTTGAAAAAAAAAAAGATAGGGACCTGATTTTCCGAAGTGGCCCATATTTCATGGGCACACGAGAAATGTATATCAATAAATGGACACCTGATTTTAGTCCAGAAAATGATATCCCTTCAGCAGTCCATGTGTGGGTAAGATTGTCTTTCCTCCCTCTTCACTGCTGGAATGATGAAACCATAAGAAATATTGGCAACTCTCTAGGAAAATATATCGATCATGCTTAACCGCAAGAGGGAATTCATGCATGTTCCAGGATCTGTGTGGAAGTAGATCTAGAAAAAGGGCTCCCAAAATAAATACATCTAAACCTAGATAATTGGTCATACATACAACAAGTAGACTATGAGAAAATCCCCTTCAAATGTAAAGCTTTTCATGAATATGGTCATTTTTACAAATATTTTGCTTAGGCCAAGGACACTCAGGACCAATACCCAAAGCAATACCAGTGGCATCATCCAAAGCGGAAAAAAGATAATGGGAAAAATCAATCAATCCGGACATAATGACAAAGAGAAAAATCTCCATATTTGAGAGAAAGGCCGTCGGGATCTCCACACAAAGGAGAATCAAGACATAATCGATATGAAGTGATACCATTAGAAGGGAACACAAAGGAGCTTAGGTAAATTTAGGAAGAAAATGGTAAACAACGACAAAAATATACATGAGAGGGGATCAGAAAAGGTAAAGAAAAAGAAACTATGGTCATAAGTGGGGATTCCACTTCAAAAACATCCCCAAGCCATACCCCGGAGATTCCAGAAATTTCAGAAGATGATAGGAAAGAAACTTCCGATAGTGATTATGATATTGAGGTCTCTCATCCAACCATCACAAAAAAACCAAGAAGAAAATCCCAAAGGAATAAAAAAGAATCGACTGCAGCTAGAGAAAAAGAACTGGGCATCCAAAAATTAATAAACGAAGCATTAAAAAAAGATGGTAAATCTGGGAAAAATAAGGCTACCCAGCACAAGTGAGAAGCATTTCATCCCTCTCATTACTGCATTTGGGTCAAATTTTGACGGCGCGTTCGACGCAATTTCCACTTTCTATTGTCAGAAGACCGACAAACCTCGAACCCCCTCAAACGTCGTTTCACATGACGTCGTTTTTCTGACGACCTAGTTTTCGTCTATATTGAGACGTTTCAAATGTGGCAAGAGAGATGTTGCAAACGTGGAAAGATCGACGTTTCAAACGTGTCAAGAGAGACGTTGCAAATGTGGCAAGACCGACATTTCAAACGTGGCAAGAGAGACGTTGCAAACATGGCAAGACCAACGTTTCAAATGTGGCAAGAGAGACATTGCAAACGTGGCAAGAGAGACATTGCAAACGTGGTAAGACCGACGTTTCAAACGTGGCAAGTGAGACGTTGCAAACGTGGCAAGTGAGAAATTTCAAACGTGGAAAGTGAGACATTTCAGACGTGGCAAGAGAGACGTTTCAAAGGTGGCAAGACCGACATTTTAAACGTGGAAAGTGAGACGTTTCAGACGTGGCAAGAGAGACGTTTCAAAGGTGGAAAAAGAGACATTTCAAAGGTGGAAAGAGAGACGTTATGAAGGTGGAAAGACCGACAGAATGAGGTATTAGCTCCGACGTGGTTGCTATGGGAGTGACACTCTTGGACGTTAGAAGAACAACGTCCATCAGGTGGCAACAGCGACGTCCAGGAGTTACTAGCTCCGACGTGGTTGCTATGGGAGCGACAATCTTGGAGGTGGAAAGAGAGACGTCTTGGACGTGGCAATAGCGATGGGAAGAGAGTGAAACACGTCACAATTACCACCTTTCTGATACATATTTTGAGAAACCTACATCATTGACAGATTGTTGTTAGTTGTTGATGAATAGACAAATATCTTCTTCTTGAAGCTATGCTTCATCTTGTTCTTCAAGCTTTGATTCACCTTCAACATTCTGCCCAGCTAGTACCTGAGAACAAGTCATAATCATAACATCTTCTGCATGCACACAATGAACTCTAATGTAGCAGTGAGAGAAACCCATAGAAGAGCTATGAGACTACATTAAATAGATGAATGTCGACACCCAAGCTCTAGCCAATCCCTCTGGATTAAGCGGTCGAGTTGAACAAGATACGGGTAGAAAATTACCATTTAGAAACTATGCATGAATCTATGTTGGCAAAGAAGACAACCCTATGAGATTTTTTCCCCACTATGTAGTATAGAGCCTGCCTATTTGGACTTACAACAACTGGAGTGATTTATGGATTCAAAATGGTCAATCGTTTGAATATGTAGGATCTTAATCCTAGCAGTGTGCAAGCCTAGGCCTCCATCATAGGGGCCTCTATTTTGTTAAGTGGCATAAGGAAATGGAGACCATTAGATAGTTCTGAGTTCATGCCTTGGATTTGGTAAGCGCATAGTCTAGTTGTGTACAGTGTGATGTATTAGATTCTTATATTGGAATGGAGTAATAAAAGACCCCCTTTTGTTTACATTGTGACTCTTATGTTCTACATGGATTATTGGTATGCAAGTAATTCTTTATTTTTTTTGTTATGATGAATATGTTGAATTGAATGTGCGTAAATGTGTTAAGTGTGTATAAGAGTTGTAGATCAAAAGAATAGACTAGGAATATATATGGATATTGAGATAGAATGTTGAGACCCTTATCCTATAACTTATCTCCATATCTTTAATCTTGGCATGTTCTTCCGGTGAGACATTCCCTTAACTAGCACTGAAAATGTCAACACTAAACTACATCGACCTTTGTTGAACACTTAAGTGGACCCTAGTCTGCCAATTAGAGCCAACAATCCCTAAGGTGGCCAAACAACTCCACACCACAAAACCAAATGTTGTTGTTCACAAGAAATTATATTCTTAAACAAGGCCAAAACCCTCATGACATGCTCCATTGATCAAGACACACCCCAAAGTTGATTTAGTCCTATTTGATCATTGTTGAGTTGCCCAAAGCACAGATATTTTGGGATTATTCTAGATTAGGATATGCCAAAAATGAGCATTATGATGAAGCCCTTGAACTCTTTTGTAAGATGAAAAGGGCTCGCATAAAGCCCAACGTAATTATCTACACATTCCAACTAGAAGCTTAACATGATTATTTTGGGTCACATGTGGTTTTGAATCTTATTGTAATTACATTTCATTCCCAAAATGGAAACCCGACGCAATTATTGTTCGAACAAGTAGGTTGGATTGTTGTCATAATTACTCTTCATGCTTTAATCTAACCCTAACATTGTTACACCATTCTAGATGTCAAACACTAGCAATTTCGTTAGCTCTAAGTTCCTTCCCAAACATGGCACTGACTCCCATAGATCCCAAATCCTATTCATCCCTCATCTCCTCTTAACTTTAAGAACTCACCCCATTTATATGGTCCAAGAACTTCAAATCAACTGGATTCAAGTTTTGTTCCTCTTAATCCCCATAAAGGCACTTCAATGCATAGTTTGGAGGTGAGATTGGAGGGTGAAAAGCGAGGTCACAATGTCATTTTCCTTCATGCTTATCCTCAATGACTCCAAAAGACTCAAACAATACTTTTCACACCATGTAGTCTATGAGAGCTATTAAGGCTCATCAAAGGGAATCATATCCCTTTCTCCTTGTAAGCATAACCCAATTATTTGTGGGTTTTGAGTACCTAGTATTGCCAAAAGCACAATATCTCCACTTGGAATCACACCCTTTGCTTAAAGAACTTTGAGACCCTAACATAGAGCTTCCATTGGAAGAAGATTTATCGACCTCTAAATGATTTGCTGAATAATCTCTCAACTTCTCCTTAGACTCCATGCTTATGCGTGCATACACACAGTTTACGAATAAATAGGTAGTTTGTTAGTCTCGGTATGCACTAAAAAAAAATTGTTATTGTTAAAAAGGATTATAGTTTACGAATACACTGCAACCATTACAGCAAGTATGTAGGATTTGCTCAAATAAAAGTAGGCAGGAAAACTAATCGGTGAAGCGAACTCGGGAGCACCTGAAGCCATAATCATATAAAATAAAGTATGTTGAGAGTGGGATTTGAACCCACGCCCTTTTGGACCAGAACCTTAATCTGGTGCCTAATACAGAGAAGTATCATTCCGAGAAGAATATAGAGAAGTATCAACTTACCATTCTCTTCGCGAGCTCCCTCTCCTGGCCGGTGCCCTCAGTCTCTCCCTCTCATGGTCGGTGCCCTCCGCGAGCTCCCTTTACTGGTTGGTTCCCTCAGTCTCTCCCTCTCCTGGACAGTGCCCTCCATGAGCTCCCTATACTGGCTGGTGCCCTCAGTCTCTCTCTCTCCCAGTGCCCTCTGCGAGCTCTCTCTAACCTTGCAGCTAGTGAACTCTCTCCTTGTTCTCTCTGCAAGCTATCTCCTTGGGAACGAGTCTCCTTGAAAGGGCGTGAGTAGTTTTCTGGGCACGAGCATAAAACCTTTTTGGAGCCATGGACAGAGATGACGTGGTTTATTCATTATTTGAACATAGATCATAATCCAAATTAATCCTTAATGGAACATAATCACTAGGTATAGTTTGGCAATGAAATGATTGTGGATGGTGGATCTCTTGTCCAATGAGTGAAGGCTCGATTGAAGGGCCTCGATGTCCCAAAAACCCTCTTTTAATACGATTTCTAGAATAACCTTTGTGAGATAATTTGAAGACTAGTGTTAGGGATTCTTCAAGTGAAAAGGTTGGGGATGCGCTGAAGGTAGCCAATGGGATGGATTGAATTGGTTTTTGTGCAACTAAAGAGACCAACGAGGACTTCATTTTAGCTCAAAGGTTCAAAGATTGTCTTTGATCCCCTTTCTTGTTTTAGCATGTAGGTTGTGTATCCCATGCTCCATTAGAATATGACATCTCATCCTTAAAACAATGACATCCTTGTTTTGACCCATTAAAGGGGTTTGCTAAAATAGTGCCATTTTAATTCAAACTACCCTACCTACCCTTGGAAGTGTGGTGAGATAGAAGTCTAAGGAAATTGTCAATAGACTGGGAAGGTTTCTTGACATAGAGG